>ML836827.1:44403-55103 GCA_009831015.1 Picea engelmannii | reverse complement strand
AGGCTAGTCTGGGCTAGCAATTGTTCGCCTTGGAAGGTGAGGATCATCTTTGTCTTAGAGGACCTCGAGCTATGGGACATAGTCGAGGCGACTGTTCAAGTTATTCCTGTCACTGCCCTGGTCTTGTTAGCAGATTTTAGAAGAAGGAACAATAAGACAAAGATGACCATTTGTGATGCGATCAAAGATCACATTATTCCCCATTTGACGGGGAAGAGTTATGCATGGAAGATGTGGGCATCTCTGTGCAAGTTGTACGAGAGCTCTAATGAGAACCGAAAGTTGGTTCTTCATGATCGATTGAGGAGCATTTGCATGCTCGAGGATGAGTCGGTTACTTCATTCCTTGGTAGATACACCTAGATCAAAGACGAGCTTGGAGCCGTCGGAGAGGTGGTGAACCCTGACTCTTTGGCGAGGACAACTATGAATAGCTTCACAAAATCTTAGGGTCCATTCGTACGCGACATTGTTGCCAGGGAGGTTATGCCTACATGGGAGAGGATGTGGGATGGCTTCGTCTAGGAGGAGATTAGGCTTGCAGCCGAAGCTTCTGGACAACAACAACAACAACATTCAGTTCCAGGTGATGAGGACTTTTCTCTTTGGACAAAGGGCAAGAAGAAGACCAATCGTGGAGGTCGGCAGGGTCCCAAGTTTGGGGCCCCACCACAGGGAGGAGAGAGCAGCAACAGTGGGTAGAAGAGAGACATGAGCACAATGAGATGCTTTTCTTGTGGAGAGATGGGTCACTATGCAGGACAGTGTTCCAAGAAGAAGAAGAAGCAACGAGATGTGTCAGCAGCGACAACATAGGAGATAGAATTCAATGATCGGTTTGCAAGAGAGTGTGCATTCATGACTACTTTGTTTGTTGTTACACCATCCAACATTAGATGGGGAGATAGAATTGATGAGGATCGACTGAATCACAGCAGTGATTCAGAGGGAGATGAGACTTAGTGTCCTTGGACTTCTTTAGAGTGGGTGACTGGTCCACCCAATATAGCTACAGTTTTAGAGCATCCGAGTAGGCAGAGAGTTGGTGCTACAACTTCAGTGCATCAGAGGTTGCTGCAGAGGAGCAACATGGCACCACGGAGGCTTGAGCCTCACTTAGCTTCTGAGACAGGCAGATCAGGTTTTGGATCCACTTCAGGTGGAGGTTACTTGGCGAGAGGCCAAGTTGATCACTCTTGGTGAGACACCAAGAGGGGGAGACTCTTGGTGAGATGCCAAGAGTAGGTGGAAATCCTTGGTGGGAGACCAAGGTGGAGATCTTCGTTGTGATGCTGAGATCTAGGTGATCTTGGATAGTCCACTTTATAGATCACACAGATTGAGAAGATATGTGACAGAGTCCACTTTCAGTGATCAGGGTACAACCATACTCACCGAGCATATTCCAGGAGGCAACCATGTCCACTATAGGGATGATATTGCTAGTGACGAGCACTTTCCTCGGTAAGAGGGAGTGTTGAGATTTGGGTACCTTGGAAAGTGGTCCCCATGTGCTTATGAGCCTCTAAGCACAAAGTGGGAGACTATTACCCTTGTACTATGTACTTTGTGTCTAATTTCACTTTGACTTAGGAGATTTAAGTCAAAAGTGAAATTTGGTCATTTTAGGCTAAAGTGACAATTAATTCACAATGTGGGTGAATTAATAAACATAAAGTCTAAACTATGGAAATTTAAGTGAAAGTGGGTTTTGAGTTGAGATATATGTAAGATGATTTCAACCATTGGTTAGAGATGAGATGTGAGATCTCATCCATCCATTCTTTTATGTTTCCTTATGCATCCTAAAGGAGGGCGCACGGGGCAAAGTAGGCTTCATTCCTTGGTATGTTCACTTGAGGAGAAGGAGAAAGGACAAGAGGATGAGAACAATTGCATTGGGAGAGGAGAGCTTGGGCACATGCTTCCATGGAGAGAGGCATCTAGCTTAGGCCTCAATTATTTGATGGTGATCACATCTGCTAGGAGGGCACACCATAGGAGTGGATGCACAACTACCTAGTAGCAGTTTCGCTTGGAGGAAGCCAGTTCTGATAGGTTTAGTGGAGAGGCAGCACAGGATAGCACATTCTTGTGAGGAGATTTCTTCATTGGGTCAAAGAGGAAGGAGAGTGCTTCATTTCAGTGGAGAGAGCAACAAAGAGAGAGGGCGCACATGAGTTTGGGTGCATATCTCACTGGATCTTGTGGCAAGGCTTGTGAGGAGCTTGCTATGTATACAGGTTCCTTTGTATTGTATTACTTGTTGTATCTCATGCTTTGATCATCATTATATAGACATATATCCCAAACTAGTTTTCCCCCGGGGGGGGCTTATCCAGGGTCATGTTCACCAAAAATACCTGTGTCAAATTTATGCATGCTTAGAGGTGTAGATTGACATTTTAAAGTTCAAATATCTAGAGGTAGTGTTATGTGTTTTAATGTATTATGCATGTGCTAACATTGAGTAAAGAAAACACTTGCAAGGGCACCTTAAAAGAGCACTTAACCATTAAAAATTGAGCAGAAAGTTTGGTGATTGTTTGCTGTCCTAAAACAGGAAGAGAAGACAACCACACAGTTGAAACTTAGAGCCAATCTGTGGTCAAAGACAGACCCAGTTGGCAAACTCATAGGACGTTAGAAAATCTACAAGTAGAATGCTTGAGAGTTTTGAGAGAGAGGTTTATCAATCAATTCACGATAAGAGTGTTTTAATATTAGTGTCTTTCTAGGGTTATGGAGTCTTCCCATGCAACCAAGCTTGAGGGTTGATCTACTTGAAACCAAGAGGTATGATATAAACCCTTAGGTGCAAGGACATTAGGGCCTTAGGCTTTAGATCTTGAGGAGAAGGACGTCTAGGGTGCAAACACATTTGGGCCCTAAAAATTGTTCCTCCTTTCTGGTAGCTTCAACTAGGTCAAAGATCAATTATCTAGGGCTAAAATCCTAAAGTTCTAGCTTTTAAGGGCTTTAGGGTTCTAACCCTAGCAAGGACAATTAACCAATTCTAGAAAAATATAACGTTGTGAGAGGAAGGACTTATGTTTCTCTCTTAGGGTTTCATTAAACACGACTTCTTGCAACAAAATAACAATTTCACCATAAACATCTTGTTGATTTTAAAGCAGCTGCAAGAGCCATTCTCCGGGAAGATGGCAAAGACCCTAGCCGAGATCTAGGATCCCCCAGTGCACTTCTGGGGTTCTTGGTCTGGGACCAAACAGTCAGTGCCATGGCAAAAGATCCTTGTTAGGGCCCCCATTAGATAACTGGGGTTCTTGGTCTGGGACCAAGCAGTAAAGACCCTTGAGCGGGCCCCCAGTATATGACTGAGGTTCTTGGTCTGGGACTAAGCAGTTAAAGTCCCTAGATAGGTCTAGGGCCCCTGGACATGTTCCAGGGTACCCATGCCTGGGGCATGGGTTAATCCTTGGTCTTGTACCTTGGTGGATAAGACCCCATAAATGTTCTGGGGCAACCTAGTCCTTGATCAGGTGTTTGTTGGTGTATGACCCTCTTTAAAGGTGGGCATGACCACATGAGGGATTGAATCCCATATACAGTGATGATAAAGTTAAAAAGGTCACCTTGAGAATTTATATGGACATGTGTAAACCTCTCCTAAACCCTCCACCCTTGGCTTGTGGGCTTGAGTTTGTTTGGGGGTTTTGTTTTGTATTTTTTAGGGGTTAATACAAGAAATAATTAATTAATAGAAGTTGAAAATATATTTAATTAATATTTATATTAATTAAATATATATATTTAATTAATATTTATATTAATTAAATATATATATTTTTTATTATTTCTTTTATTTAGCCCTCACCCAAAAGTATAAATAGATACCCCTCCCTCTTCATTCTTACATTCATTATTCCTCTCTCCTAAATGTGGCAGATTGATCTCCTTACAACAGTGCAACCTCCTTGCAACAGTTTCAGCCTCCTTGCTTCAGATTAGCGGCTTCTTTTAGTAGCAGTCTTTCAGCCCTTTCTCTTGTGGTTGAGCTTATTCCAGGTCCTTGTTGATTGTTTGTTGCTGCTATGAGTTTAGGGAGTGTCTTCTACTGAGAACTCTGATATTGCTGCCCTCTGTGATTACTATCAGCCAACAAACCCTCTTCTCATTCTGTCGTCCCCTTTTTGAGTGCTTTGTGAGGGCCGCGACACCCTTAGTAAGGTGGTTGGGCCATCCTTAAGACAACGTTCCCTCCTCCTAGCCGATCCATTCTTTAATGAGGGTTTGTAGGGTGCTCTCTTGGTAAACTTGTGTGAAGTTCTGGTGGAGGTTTATCTGTCCTATAATTCTCTTTGACAAGATCTTACCCATGAGGTAGATCCATGATCTTGGACTTTTTCTGAGCATATATGCAGTGGTTATTTATCCCTTATGTGTGGCATGAACTCCTTCAATGATTAGAGGTAAGACTTCAAGGTAAGATCCATCTATTTAAATCTGTATGTTGATTTTGAAGGTTATCATTGTTTAGATCTACATGTTATTTTAATTCTGAAGCTTAGATCTGTATGCTCTTTGAATCTGAAGTTTGCCTTTAGCTTAGATCTATATCAGATCCACTATTTAGATTTGTTCCTTTGCTTAGACCTACTTCATCTCAATTGATTAAGTCTGTTCCCTTAGATCTATATCAGATCTACTGTTCAGATCTGTTCCCTTGCTTAGATCTACATCAGATCTATTGATTAGATCTGTTCCTTTAGATCTATATCATATCTATTATTTAGATCTGTTCTTGAGTTCAGATTCAGTGATTGGATATGTTCTTTAGCTTAAGTCTATATCAGATCTAGTTTTTGTTTTGATAATCTTATGATTTTTCTTCTAATAGATCACTGGTTGAATTTAATTATAGTTAGATCAGATCTGAGTGTTGTGCACACTCAGAAGTTGGTTAAAATTCAAATCTAATTGTTATTCTTCCTCTGATCTATATTTTCTGAGTTCAACAGTTCAATATTATATTTGGTTTACTGTTCTAAAGGTTGTTATATCTAACTGAATTTTAAAATACATTATTTGTTCTACTTTACTTTCCTAATTCTAACATGGAATCAGAGCTTAGGGTGTGAAGAGAGCTCAAGGATATAATCTTGAGCCTGCACAAATCCACTTTGTTAGGGTTGTTTTGCAAAGATCAACACCATCTAAACTAATTCAGATCTTAGCATGGCCTCCACATCAATGAAAGTTGAAGACACACTTATAGGGGCCTCCAAATTCAATGCTTGGAAATCTAGGATAGTAAACATTCTTGAAGAGAATGAACTAGAAGAATTGATTACTTGGGTTATTGAAGAACCCTTTTCAAACATAGCCAGGGAAACATACAGGAAGAAACAAGCCAAGGCTAAGAGAATCAATTTTTATTATGTTAAGGATAGCATGATGCCCATCATTGGTCACCTAAGGATTGCCAAAGAATGTTTTGATGCTTTGGCAAACCTCTATGAAAAGAAGGCACTAACTCAGAAAAGAATATTGAAGAAACAACGACGTACTTTGAGAATGGGTAAAGATGATTCAGTTGCTACCTTCTTCTCCAAAATTGCTCAAACTAAAGATCAACTTATTGCAATAGGAGTTCTTGTAGAAGATGATGACCTTGTGCAAACTGTTTTTGATGGACTTCCTGAGTCATGGGGAGTTTTTCTTGCATCTGTAAATGGAAGAGAAGTCCAACCTAACTTTGACAGATTATGGCATGACTGCTTAGAGGAAGAAGGAAGACTTAAAAACAAAAATGATTCTTCACTTCTAAGAGATCATGCTCTTTCAGCGAAAACCAAGAAATGGAAGAAATTCCCTCAAGCTAAAGGAAAAGGTAAGAAACCTCAAGGTAAGTTATCTCATCTCAATCCCCATTTATCTAAAGTTAAATGTTTTAACTGCAATAAGCTTGGACATTATGCAAGAGATTGCAGGAATCCTCCCTCTCAGCAGAAAATGAGAGGAAGATTCCAAGCCTCAGTTGCCACTGAAGAGGCTAAACCTCAAGAGGAGCTTCAAAGAAGACAAACCAGGGCTGCCACCAAAGAGCAAGAACAACATAAGGAATATTATCTTATCTCAGCTCTTTCCGGCAAGTCAGAGGAGATTTGGTTAATAGAAATAGATAGTGGTGCTTCCAGACACATGACAAGCTTCAAACAAAACCTTGCAAACTATCACGACAAGAAATTCAAGGCAAAGGTGGAGCTAGGTGATGATGGCACCTATGACATAAAAGGGTTTGGATCTACCTCTTTCCAATTTCAATCAGGTAATATCTTTCATATTAATGAAATTCTTGATGTCCCTGGTCTAAAGAAAAATCTAATCTTTGTTCCAGTTTTAGAAAGTAAAGGTTACTCAGTAGCTTTCTCCAAAGGGAAGGCCCTCTTGTGGTCCTCAAATGAAGATATAAGCACTGCTATAACTATTCGAACTCGTGAGAGTGGACTTTATAAAATTTCAGGTCAGGTTGTTCAAGCTCTAGTTCATGAGACGGTAAATCCCTGCGAGCTTTGGCACAAAAGACTTGGACATCTCAACTACAACGCACTTCCAGGTTTGCAAAAGATGGTGACATGTATGCCAGTATTTTCTTTTGAGGATGATAGTGTTTGTAAAGGTTGTTCACATGGTAAGAATACAAAGAAACCCTATCCTCTCAGTAATAGAAAATCAAATGGCATTTTAGACCTAATTCATTCTAATCTTTGTGGGCCCATGACTGCCCCATCTATGAATGGTTGTATTTATTATATCATTTTCATTGATGATTGTTCTCATAAAACCTGGATATATTTCTTAAAGACTAAAGATGAATCTTTTAGCAGATTTCAAGATTTCAAGAATCTTGTTGAAAATCAAGCAGGCAGACACATCCGAGTTTTCAGGACAGATAATGGTAAAGAATTTGACTCCTTCAAATACGATGAACTCTGTCGGGCTTCTGGAATTAAGAGGGAGCTAACTCTGCCATACAACCCTCAGTAGAATGGGGTTGATGAAAGAAAGAATAGAACTATCTGTGAAGCAGCCAGGGCTATGATGTATGACCAAAACTTACCTTTATTTCTTTGGGCTGAGGCTGCCAGTACTGCAGTCTACATTCAGAATAGATGTCCACACAAAGCCCTTTAAGAAAAAACTCCCGAAGAAATTTTTACCGGAATTAAGCCTTCAGTTGATCATTTGAGAATCTTTGGCAGTCCAGTCTATATTCACATTCCAAAAGAGAAGATGACTAAGCTAGAGCCCTCCGGAAAGAAAGGAACTTTTGTGGGATACAGTGAAACCTCAAAAGCTTACAGGATTTATATCCCAGGTCAAAAGTTCTTCGAAGTAAGCAGAGACGTGATGTTTCATGAAGAAGCAACTTTTCGTCGGGCCAAAGAACTTCCATGTGATTCAGAGGAGCAGGAAGCTACACGAGTTGATTTTCCAGATTCTCCTCTTCCAGGTGAGTAAAGGGAGGAAACCTCAGAACTTCCAGTGGATCCCTCAAGGGATACTATTGAGTTTCCAATGGAGATACCTCCGGTTGAGAGGAAACCAACCTAGTGTTGGGAAATGTTGAAAGAAGTAGAAAGGCATTCAACTCCTAAGGGCACCTTCAGAGAAAGAAAGAAACTAGATAAGTACTCTAGTCTCATAGCTAATTTAAATACTGTGATTGATTCAGAACCTTCCACATTTGTAGAAACCTTCAAACATCAAGTGTGGAAAGATGCTATGAATGAAGAATATGACTCTATTCTAAAGAATGATGTATGGACCGTAGTTCCTAGACCTCATGGCAAATCAGTAGTAACTTCAAAATGGCTTTATAAGATAAAGCCTGCAACAGATGACAGTATTGAGAAATATAAGGCGAGATTCGTGGCTCATGGTTTCTCTTAGAAAGAAGGAATTGACTACGGCGAGATTTTTGCTCCAGTTGCCAGGTATACTTCAATAAGGATTATTATCTCTCTTGCAACAATTTTTGGTTGGAAACTTCACCAAATGGATGTTAAGACTGCTTTTCTTAACGGTGAAGTTGAACAAGAAGTATACATTGAGCAACCTGAAGGTTTCGTGCTACATGATAAAATATCTCATGTGTGCAAACCCAAGAAAGCCCTGTATGAGTTAAAACAAGCTCCGAAAGCTTGGTATGTTAGATTAGACAGTTTTCTACAAAGTCTTGGATTCACCAAGAGTATAGAAAATCCAAATCTTTATATTAAGATTGTGCAAAATCATCCAGTTATCCTAGTCTTATACGTGGATGATTTGTTCCTCACTGGAGAGGAAATCTTGATAGCTCAGACTAAGAAGGAGCTTTCTGTAGAGTTTGAAATGAAAGACTKGGGGCTCATGCATTATTTCTTAGGCTTGGAGGTATGGCAGAAACYAGTTGAGATTTTTCTCTCACAGGGTAAATATGCAGTTGATGTGCTYTGCAGATTTGGCATGATGGACTGCAAGTCCATGACTACTCCAATGATCTCTAACCTAAAGAAACTACAAGATCAAGTTACAGGTTCAGATCCTGAAGATCCCACCTTATATCGGCAGATCATTGGATCTTTGATGTATCTCGTACATACGAGACCAGACATTTGTTATACGGTAAATACTCTCATGCAATTCATGTGTGAACCAAAGCATATACATATGGTTGTTGTGAAGCATATTCTGAGATATTTTCGGGGAACTATAGTTTATGGTCTCAGATRCACTTCCAGTGGAGGTGTAATGCTCCATGGTTTTACAGATTCAGATTGGATGGGTAGTACAGTGGATCGGAAGAGCACTTCCAGATATTGCTTTAGTTTGGGTTCGGCAATGATTTCCTGGTCCAGCAGGAAACATGGCTCCATAGCCCAAAGCACTGCAGAAGCAGAATACATTGCTGCAAGTGCTGCTAGCGGAGAAGTAGTGTGGCTTAGGAAGCTACTTTCAGACTTGTTCAGTTCAAAGCTTGAACCCACAGTCACTCACTGTGACAATCAGAGCTGTATAAAGCTCACTGAGAATCCAGTGTTTCACGATAGATTGAAACACATTGAGATGAGATACCACTATGTCCGGGACATGGTTCAGAAGAACATTCTCAGCATTCAGTATGTTCCGACGACAGAACAGACGACATATATTTTTACCAAGCCACTGTCCCCGACAAAGTTTGTATACTTTCGTGACAAGCTTGGTGTAACTAAGAATGCATCTCTTGCTGAGAGAGAGTGTTGATTTTAAAGCAGCTGCAAGAGCCATTCTCCGGGAGGATGGCAAAGACCCTAGCCGAGATCTAGGACCCCCCAGTGCACTCTTGGTGTTCTTGGTCTGGGACCAAATAGTGAGTGCCATGGCAAAAGACCCTTGTTAGGGCCCCCAATAGATAACTGGGGTTCTTGGTTTGGGACCAAGCAGTAAAGACCCTTGAGAGGGCCCCCAATATATGACTGAGGTTCTTGGTCTGGGACCAAGCAGTTAAAGTCCCTAGATAGGTCTAGGGCCCTTGGACATGTTCCAGGGTACCCATGCCTGGGGCGTGGGTTGATTCTTGGTCTTGTACCTTGGTGGATAAGAGCCCAAAAATGTTCTGGGGCAACCTGGTCCTTGATCAGGTGTTTGTTGGGGTATGACCCTCTTCATTCTTACATTCATTATTCCCCTCCCCTAAATGTGGCGGATTGATCTCCTTGCAACAATGCAGCCTCCTTGCACAGATTAGCGACTTCTTTTAGTAGCAATCTTTCAGCCCTTTCTCTTGTGGCTGAGCTTATTCCAGGTCCTTGTTGATTGTTTGTTGTCGCTACGAGTTTAGGGAGTGTCTTCTGCTGAGAACTCTGATGTTGCTTCCCTCTGTGATTACTATCAACCAACAAACCCTCTTCTCAGTTTGTCGTCCCCTATTTGAGTGCTTTGTGAGGGTTGTGACACCCTTAGTAAGGTGGTTGGGCCATCCTTAAGACAACGTTCCCTCCTCCTAGCTAATCCATTCTTGAATGAGGGTTTGTAGGGTGCTCTCTTGGTAAACTTGTGTGAAGTTATGGTTGAGGTTTATCTGTCCTATAATTCTCTTTGACAAGAGATCTTACCCATGAGGTAGATCCATGATCTTGGACTTTTTCTGAGAATATATGTAATGATCCCAAGCCATTATGCAAGGATCATTACGGTTTTGGTGTCTTTTTAAAATTTTTTTATGGGCGAGGCATTTCGTCAAACACTTTGTTGTCCTACTTGTTTACTGTTTTCACTTGCTGAATGGCCTCTTGATTTCGGCCTTAGGGTTTACTGATGTGTTTATATGTGTATGAAGCAAGTAACAGAAAGAGACAACCATGGAACATACCTCAACCATATGCAATATGATAGACAAGCCAAAACATCTCAAATAGCTTTTATTCATAATATAGAGAAACCTACTACAATGAAGATGCTGATCTGGAATGCTCAACAGATGGCCAAGAAGATAAACAATAGAGCTGCTACAAAATGCTCCAATAGAAGACTCCAACACGCCTCCAAAGGATGGATATACAATTAAGACTGAATACAATAGATCTGGGCCGTAAGAATGCTAAACCCCCAAGCTAGAAGGTGTCACGCTCTGCTAGAATGTTGAAGCCCTCAATAATTCGGCCATGTTGCCAAAAGTGTCCAATCACCCCAAGAATATGCCAAGTGATAGA
>ML836827.1:0-21851 GCA_009831015.1 Picea engelmannii | reverse complement strand
AGGAATTACGGGGAGGGATGGTGATTTAGTAATGTGAACTGGACATGAAAAAGGGAGATGACTACTAGAAGATTAAGGTGATGGAGGATAGTTTAATAAAGTAGACATGGATAATGAGAGGATAATGGTCTGAGTTTTTTTTTGTTTTTTGTTTTTTGAAATTTTTATTTGTTAAGGTCACACTAAATTCCCCCCCCTTTTTCTAGAAAAGTCTTAGGCTTAGGGCTTAGTTTCTGAGCTAGGCGACGATTGGTTAGGGGAATTGCTTAAGGTTTTATTCAGGTGTTGATGACTTAGTGCTAATTAGGCTGACTCCTTCAACCACATTATTGCGACGTGCCCTTCACGACGCACCACGTGCTCCAAGGGTGCCACTCGCCTCTGGAATTTCTTTTGGGCGACGTGCCCTTCAGGACGCACCATGTGCTCCAAGGGTGCCACTCGCCAACTGAGTTTCTTTTGTGCGACGTGCCCTTCATGATGCACCACGTGCTCCAAGGGTGCCACTCACCAACTGGACTGATTGGTAGACCTCTATAACCCCTGGAGTCAACACTCCGCCAGGTGAACTTGTAGGAGACTAAGGGTTCTAAGGAATAAGTCCCCTGCCTTATTGCGCGCCCCTTAGAATCATCGTGAGCGACTGTCGCAGTCCGCCCTCACGACATCGTGGATCCTCTCGAACTATGTAATCGTTAACCTACAGTTCGAGCCACGGTGGGAGTGCTAGCATGCGGTGGCAGGGCTGTTGTCCACCCCTCTCCCTCAACCTATCTACAAATCATGTGTGGCCCCTTTACTCCATATGTGAGTTTGGTCGGCAAGCTATCGTTAGCCTGCATCAACAATAATCATGTCAGAAATGTCAACAACAAATCATCAAATCAAATGAAACATCATAGTAAACATATCACCCAAAAGCACACTCCCTGACTCAATCCGGAGTCCAAGGGGGTTCTACCGATGCCTCTGCATCCTCAAGGTCAAAACCCTGCACACTCAATAAAACTGATTCAATATCACCTGTCTACATCAAATAGTAACACATCATGTCATCTGTCAATCGCATCATAATCAAGTATAAATGGTCTAACATCATAAAAGTCCAAATCACTTGCGAGCAAGTGTCCTCAAATAATAAGTGTTCTCAGTGCGCCAGAGAGGGATGTTACAAGCAACCCTGCTGGGTGCGTATGCTCAGCCTTAACCTTTTGGCACTCCATACATCTGGCGATGTATTCAACGATTTCTTTCTTCAAACCCGACCAAAAGTAATGGCTTTTGACCGCTGCCACAGTCTTCTGATATCCAGGATGTCCAACATAAGCCACGTTATGCATCTCCTTTAGAATTGCCAACTTCACTTCTCGAACATTGGGTACATATACTCTGTTTTTATACAGAAGTAAGCCATCAGTTCCCAAGGTGTAACTTTCCTTGGTTTGTGGTCTCTCATGCTGCTGTAGCTTTGCTACTAGACCTCTGTACTGCAACTCGACATTGGCAGCTTCCAAAATTATGTCTTTCATCTTAGTCTGGTACATGCTAATGGTTGTAGCATGTAATTCGTGCACTTTTCTGCTGAGTGCATCAACCACCTTATTTTCTTTCCTTTTGATATGCTTGATATCAAAGTCATATTTGCACAGAAACTCTAGCCATCTGATTTGCCTGGCATTTAAGGTCGCCTGATCAAATAAATACTTCAGACCGTTATGGTCTGTTCTCAACTTGAATCTCTTGCCCATGAGGTAATTTCTCCATTTCCTCAAGGCGTGGACGATTGCTGCCAGCTCTAAATCGTGAGTGGCATAATTCTTCTCATGTTCCTTAAACTTTCGGGATTCAAAACAAACTACAAATCCCTCTTGGCTTAGAAATCCTCCCAGCCCCTCCTTACATGCATCTGTGCAAACTACGTAATCCTTCTTGGATATGCAATCTTCAGGATTGGAGCACTGGTTAGCAGCTACTTCAATCGCTGGAAACTGCTCTCACATTCTTTAGTCCACTGGAACTTCTTCCCCTTCCTTTGCAAGGAAGTGATAGAATGAGCTATCCTTGAGAATCCGGCTATAAACCTCCTATAGTAGCCTGCCAAACCCATAAAAGATCTAACTTCTGCCACATTCCTTGGCGCTGGCCATTCTCGAATGGCCTGTAGCTTCTCAGGATCCACAACGATCCCTTCTTCAGATATAATGTGCCCCAAGTAATGGATCTGACTTTGGTAAAAAGAGCACTTGCTCAGTTTTGCGTACAACTGGTGTTCTCTCAACAACTGCAGCACCATTCTTAGGTGTTGTTCATGTTCTTCCTCTGTCTTGGAATACACCAAGACATCGTCCAGGAAGACTATGAAAAACTTGTCCAAATAATCTTTGAACACTCCATTCATTAAACACATGAAAACAACAGGCGCGTTGGACAATCCAAACGACACCACTGTGAACTCATAATGACCATACCTTGTTGTAAAGGTGGTCTTGCTAATGTCTTCATCCTTTATTCTCACTTGGTGATATCCTGATCGAAGATCTATTTTCGAAAATATTTTCGCATCCTTCAACTGATCAAAAAGATCATCAATCCTTGGCAGAGGATACTTGTTCTTGACAGTGACCTTATTCAACTGCCGAAAATCAATGCACATCCTCAATGTCCCATCTTTCTTCTTCACGAATAGGACCGGGGCTCCCCACGGTGACACACTGGGGCGAATGTAACCTTTCTTTAGTAGCTCTTCGAGCTGCAATTGCAACTCTTTCAGCTCTGGCGTACTCATTCTATAAAGAGCCTTCGAAACTGGGGCTGCTCCAGGCATCAAATTTATAGAAAAATCAATGTCTCTCTTCAGAGGTAGTCCAGGTACCTCCTGAAATATGTCCTTGAATTCTTTGATTACTTCGTGGTATTCCAGATTCGATACTACATCTCGGGATGCTTCTTCCACCCGAGCTGCAAATAATTGACAACCTTTCCAGTAACATTTCTTCAGCTGCATGGCTGAGATTTCCCTCACAGCCACGACTCTGGGAATTCCTTGGACTATTACCTGATTTCCCTCCTCGTTCAGGCATGTAAACCTCTTGTTACGACAATTCAGAAGGGCATGGTGCTGGTCCAACCAGTCCATCCCAATTAAGCAATCGTATGAGCCTAAAGGCATAATGTTCAATTCAGCCTTAGTGCTCATTCCTTTCATGTCCACTAACAAGACTTAACCAATTCAATGACCTTCCTCTTGGTTCCTGTGGCCAACTGCACTAACCAAGACTTCTCATGTTTGCTTCTCGTTAGATGCAAACTTTCCACCACTCTAGGATCTACATAACTATGACTAGCCCCTGAATCAATTAAAATAACAAGTGGTCTGTTGTTGATCGTACCTTCCACTTCAATCATGTGCGATTGAAATTCTACTTGCTTGCTGTCCAAGGCTGCGTAGATCCTCAACATTCTGTTGCCCATATCCTCCACTGTTTTAGCTTGCTGAACAGTATGGACAGTTCTTGCTTTGTCTTTTCTGTGGGGGTAGTCTCTGTACCTATGATTCCCTTTACAGCCCCAACACTCCATAGGTGGAGGCCTTGGCATCTGCTTACTCCCTTCAAATTTCCTGGGGTCTCTAAAGGATGACTGTTCCCGAGGGCCATTCTTGAAAAAGGGATGCATGTTTCCCTTCTGCCTCTGTTCTTTCTTAAACCTCTTCTGGTCATCCCAAGCCTTTCGAAAGGTAGGCTTTTCTCTTTGATGTTCATATAAGCATTTCTCCCTTCTTATTGTCTCTTCCATAGTCTTAGGATCGTCATACTGAATCTTGTCACCAATGGAAGGTGGCAGTCCACTCAGATACCTCAGAATCTTGACAGCCTCGTCTTTGATGAATGGAACATACTTTAGCAGTTCCAGAAAACTTCGTTCATACTCATCAATGGTCATACTTCCGAACTTGAGTTCGAAGAACTCCTTCATCTTTCTGTCATAGTATCTTTTAGTCAGGTATTTATTCTCGAAATACCTCTTAAATTCCTTCCAAGTGACCTCTTTCTCTTGGATGTGCTGCACCTGCAGAAACTGATCCCACCACATGGATGCCTTTCCTTTCAGTTGGTACATTGCAATTCTTCCTTCTGCATGGGTAGAATAATTCTGCAGTTGGAAGTATTTCTTCATGCCAAGCAACCAGGTCTCGGCATCTTCTTCCTTCTTATGCTCTCCATCGAATGTTGGAGGCTTAATCTTGTTCATCTCCCCTTTCAATTCATCCTTTCCATATTTTTGGTGTTTTCTGGTAGGGGACAGGCTTGAACTACTGTGTGTCTCCTTGCCAAAATGCTTCGGGGAGAGACGGTAATGTCTGTTACCACTCCTCGATATCCTTCTCCCCTCAGGGGTTCTGACACTTCTTGATCTGCTTGTGTCACTCCCCTTTTCCAATTTCTTTTCTATTCTTTCGAGGCTCTTCAACATTTTAAAATTGAATTCACCCTGCTGATCCCAGATTTTCATGAGCTTTCGGATATCAGCTAGGCGAGCCTGGGCATCTTTCTACAATATTTCGATGAGTTGCATCATATGTTATTCCTTATCTATCTCTTTTCCATGCCCATTGGAGTTCGATCCTTCCACTCCATATTGACATCTTTTTCTTCCCGTTCATCTCCTGTTTCGGAGGCAATCATCACCTTTTCCCATTCCATACTCGACATTGGTTAACTAGAATCCTGAGCTCCGTTGAACTCTGCACACACACTGTGCAATTAATTCGAAGTTTGTCAGGCCATTACTCCTTCGGAACAATCTGTAAGATTTATAAGACAATACTAACAAGAACGAAAGACATTTTGATTCAATTAATTTTTCTGAGCTCTCGTTTGGTTATGCAATTTTTGTGTTTTTGAAACTTTCATTTTCGGCACTTCGAGATTTCGGGACTTTGATTTTCGATCCACGAAGATCCCACAGTTAGCTATTCGTAACCAGAGTCACCCTTTTGCAACTCGTGATCTCGCGAGTTCGTTAGTTGAAAACCCTCGACTCATTTCCTCTAACCGCCGATACCCGAAATGCGACACGGGTATGGATCCCTCCTCGCTAGCGTCTGCTATGCATGACCGTAGTCTAGGGCTAAGTGACAACACCCTTCACTATTTTCACCTTCGTGAGTTGTGGCATCCAACCCTGGTGCCTCCCTTTCACGAAACCTCGAGAAGCGATGTTGACTTTTCTCCTCTCGTTCTCGCTACTTCGCGACTTTGCAAGTTTCAATGTCAAGCTCCCATGTCCTTATCTCGCGAGTTCCCGAAATCGTGAGTTACTTTATTCTTTGGGGCCATAACACAACTGTCACCCTTCACCACCGTGGCATGTGGTACGTTCAGGAGGGTCCACGTCACTTTTAACGACGTCATCGGGTCCCACTGCTCTCGCTTGTCTCCTCGACTCACTGGCACGTGGTATGCATTCATGCGTCCACGTCCAATCCAAGCATGGAATCCAACGGTCAGATCCCCTCCTCGGATCAACGATGCAGATCCTTTCGACGTTTCATGGTTTCGGGTGTTGGAAGTTCGTGCACCCTACCTCTCGGACTTCCATTTGCCGAAATCCCGAAATTATGGTTTACTCCTCCGTGTATCACGATTCCCACACTCTTGTGCAAATCCAAAAGGAATTTCAGCCCTGCACACACTCTCCAGATCTGACGGTCACGAGGGTTCACCTTCCCTCCCGAGCAGATCCTAAGGTTCTAACACTATTGGTGTGGAGACTTATCTCCCCATGGCCATAGACCACCTCGACTGTCGTTTCACACGCCGCTAAACTTCCAAAGATTAAAAACTCGTCAAGTAACTCTTTGACACTTTGGAGCCAACCCGGGTCCGGAATTGGCCTTCCAGACCCAATTTCCCTCGTATTCTCGGTCCAAAGACCGCTCCACTGGCCCATCTAGCTCAGTGTCGAAACCTTGGCTCTTATACCAAACTGTAGCGCACCTTTTCTGCTACTAAGGTTTAATCACTCTTAAAAGAAGACTATAACACTACTTTGTACATAACTCATACAGATGTTATTTAACCCACATGCATTTAAACAATAAACACATTCAACACAGAGTATTCATATGAATTACTTCCATAATCAACAAGCAATTAGCTTTTCATATTAATTCATATACACAATGGAAATTATGATATCATAAGCAGTAGAGTCATGCAAAACATGATTGAAAACATAATGAGATACTTATCTTTTAATCGTGGTAGAATCCACCAACCAAGTGCAGGCCTTCCACGAACCTTCCAGCCTTAGACCACACTGCTCATCAGCTCAGCAGTGGGTCACCTCCGAGCTGGGACTAAGCTCCACCCCAAGGCAAGGAAATCTAGGCTAGGCTGAGGTTACAGGGAAAACAACACACAACCACAAGGAAGGGATTCTCTCCAAGGAACCTCCCACACTCACTGCCCACAGACCCTCATTCCCCGCATGCCTATTCCACCCCAGGAGTACACACCTTCTCTGTCACCTGGACAGTCCTTCGGCTACTAATATCCCTTGCCTTGGGTTACATGAATAGGCCAGACCGGAAGTCTCCGGGCTCTATGGCAGCTACAGGGTTCCTTCTAGGAGTCCTCTCCTTCCTTCGCGCACTCTCTCACCTGGAGAGAATCGCTCACAGGCCAACAACCTGTTCTCCCAACCTCAATCACCTCTCTCACCTAGAGAGAGCATTGCACCACTGGCCAACAAGACCCCATGCCGTCCATCACTGTGTGGTCACAACAACTCACGGGGAAAACAGACACGGGCTTCCCAACAGGTTCAACAATGGCTGGTCACTTCTATTTCCCAGTCCGCTAGCATAGAATAGACTCACGCTCTGGTTGTTGGGGATGCGTGACAAACAATCCACGCAGGGTCAACACAGGTTCAAACTGTTCAGACAGGGGTGGTACCGACTATCTTAGAAGTCAACCCAGGTTTTACGGCTTTCAGGGATGCACCATGGTATTCTTTTGCAGACGTCCGATCGTTTACCTTCAGACCGTCAAGTAGAATGGATGAGAGCCCCTCTCACGGATCCTCCTGGCCATTTTTTTTGCATGCAGCAGGGATGACACTTGTCACCCTTGGAACTGCATGTGTTCCATCAACATGCATCCCCTTTGCAGACTTACCCTTTTCGAAACTTAGGATGAAATGAAACATAAAATGCACATGTTCTTATGGGATAATATTAAAATATTATTCCCAGGCTTAAGCCCTCTATGCTTAGCCCCCAGGTTCAAAACTTAGCCCCTTTCCCCCTTCCAGCCCCTAATTCCTTGCCCACTCTGTGGACGCTCAGTCCCCCTTCACTCATTCATCATGGTCGGTCTGCACCTGGCGGTGTTTATATTTTATTAAATTTTCTGCATACATACAAGTACAACAACAGGATCCTCTCCTTCAACACTTAGGCTCCCTGGCCTAACAAACACATAAGTCTCTAGCCTATAAGAACTTGGCTCACCAGCCTATAAAACATAATGACAATTCCTTTCAGAAGTTGGTTTACAATGGGGCTTGGCCTTGGGGACACTACATCCGCCACCCTAATCGGACTATTGTTTGATCTTGCTGTTGTGTTCATGCTCCAGAATTTTGGGAGGGTGAAACCACTCGACCACCTCTCGTCGTAGGGATTTCGATTAACAAGTATGTGTTTTTTTTCCATTATCGACTGCACTCTGATTATGAAATGATTGTTGGCTCAAATGTATGGGTTTGTGTTTGTTCCGAGTGTTGCAACTGCGTGAAATTTTGGAAAATGAATGGTTCTTCCTGCATTTTTTTGAGTTTGTAGAAGTTATCAGTCTCCTTGATGGTAGATCTCTGTTACTAATGGCTTATTTGGAGTTCTTTTGGTTGTTGAGTTGCGTGGCAGACTGTCCCCACACGAGCACACCACTTGTCTAGTCTCTGTTTTTTTGGGGGTTTAACGGTTGAAAGCATCATTAATCACTGTTTTTTGTTTATTTGAGGAATGGTCGATTTCCTCACCAAAATCCACGAAATGGCTCTCCTGTTCTTTCTCGGCCTCATCATCACCTTAGTACTGGGGTTTCTTTAATAACCACAAGGGTTACACCTTGTGCGCATTAATCTTCACTATCAATTGGTTGGGGCCTCGCTCCTCTGTGATAACCTTCCTGTCTCAGACTTGACATATATCCACGAATAAATCGTGGCTCCTTCTATGCATGCACTGCTGGTATCAGGGTTTGTCACCATTAAAAGAAGTTGGCTTCAACTGTCCTATGTTAGTCACAGTGCAAACCGTTAAATATACAAGTCCGAGGGTGACATGGAGCACCAACCTGGCCTATAGGGTTTACCACTTGTGTGTTGGATGGCCTTATATCGCCGACCATTTTGAGTACAGATCCGTCCAATTGGTTAAGTAACAGTCGTGATAGTTTGGCATTCGGTTATTGTTCTGTAATAATAAGGTTTAACCCTTTGTTTCCAATTGCACTTTCACAAAAAGCAGTCACTCTCCTCTTATTAATACTCAGTATTGGAACAACCTCTGCCCCGATTCAATTGGATGTGTGGGTACACATAGCTACTACAGTTTGTTCGGTTGATTGATTTTCTCCCACAGTGGCGAATTGTTGATTGATATGTAGTCACTAGTAATTGCACTTGGAGTTTTGAATGATGGTTGGCATTGGTTACGAATGTTGAGTGTTGTCCACACATGTCGCGTTATGTGAATGATGTTTTGCAAAGTAAATTGTTGGGCGGGGTAACTGTGGTCTTCTTTGGGGGCAAATGATTATTGGACTAGATATATCTACTACATCTTTTCGTTTCTTGGTTGAATACGCCGAGTATGTACTACTTGGTCAACCACGAGTGACTAAATCAATAGCTCAACACAATATACTCAGTTATATCGTGATCGTATATTTGCTATGTGATTATTGGAAATGTTACACTGTGGGTTTTTGTTAGTTGCGCACTGTGTGTAGTATGGATGACTTGTTTTCATACTCAGTGATACCCACTGAGTTTTAAGCGCGTTATTTATTGCAATTGGCCACTGTTGATGAAAATCGTGTTGGGTAGGTGGCTCAACTTTTAAGTCACATTGGATTGTTTGTTTACAAGGTCAGAACTACATTTCCTGGGAAAATTACTCCTGCATAGCTTGTGTCTAATTGATGGTTGTTGGTTATATAATAAGTTGTCATTTTCAGGCATGTAAATTCGATCTTTTACTACATATATATATGAGAACGAATATCATTGCAAAATTTGATGGGCTCTATTGCATCAATAGTGACTTCGTTGAAAACATGACTGTGGAGTATAGTTGTGGATTGAAGAAATGTCTGGAAAATGGTTGATTTTGATAGTAACAGATTGGAAATGGGGACTGCTCGTAAATTGTTATAAAATGCAGATTGTGGGAACATTGCCTCTTACAAATCATATGGAAAACTTATTGTTTTGCAATAACATTGTGTTAAGTTTTTTATTAATGAACGATAAACTAGTTAAATGTACAGGAATTGTTATTTAGTCAAATGATTGTTGATTGGATTGTGCATCTAGTCTTACTGCAGAATATTTAATGGATCACTTAATTAATTTCATGAACAGTAATCGTTTTCTCCCTCTTCCATGATCTCACTTTCTGCTAATTACAAACCCTTCACATATCCATTATCCTTCTTCACCCTCTGTTATGAAATTGATTACAACCCAGGGAAATTATGTGTTGAGATAGATGAAAGTGGTAGTGTTTTGGGTGGATTGCAGTGATGTTTTATTGGCTTGTTTTACAGTTGATTGTTGTTGTCAATGAGCAGTGACCATTTCTTCTCCCCTTTCATTACATCATTTTTTTCGCTAATTACAAACCCCTCATGTATCCCTTAACCCTTTTTCACCCCCCTGCTCGTTGATTAACATTAAAACAATTTGTATGGATTGGATTGCATGAGCCTGATACATTCTGAGCCAAATCTATTTCGTATTTTTAAGAGTTGTCATGCATGGTTATTTAAAAGAATATTTTCTAATCGATTACACATGCAGGATGAGTTTTTTTTCAGTCGGGGAAGCCATGGTCAAGGAAACAAAGGTAGAGTTAACTGGAACTGAGGCCCAAGAAGGCCCAAGTTCTCCATACATTTTGATGTTGATTTAGAAGAGTTTGGTCAATTGTTTCATGTCGGATTCTTTAAATGGATTGGGAAGGGAATAGTCCAACCTAGGCCTAAAAGGACTCATTTCCAAGCCCCGCAAGCCCCCAATATCCATGTACCTCCTCATGTCTCCTTACAACCTGAAGTCCCTGAAAATGATGGATGGCAGGAGATTGTCCACCCGATACTCTCCCAACATCGTGGCTGGCCCAACTTGACCTTTCCTGCTCCCATTGTCCAAGATGCCCCTAAGAAATCGCGTGTGCAATCCTCCCATGCTAGCAAGAGATTAAAGTCTTCATCCCACCATGCATTTGATAAGGAAAAGCCACTGCTACCCCTTCTTCACCCTCCATTGATTATGACAAATATGTGTCTTCACAGATGCGTTTGAGGGACGATTGTTCCCACGTGATCAGTGAGATAAAGCCTAAAGGATCTGCCCAGCCTAAGGCGGTTTTAGGAAAATTAAGAGGTGACAACAACAACCAAGGACGAGTTGCATCACAGACTGAGAAATATGGATTTTGAGTTTTAAGTTATTTATAGTTTTATGACAGTTGACTTCATGGATTTTGGACATCATGTTTTATTTTGGATATATGAGTATTATTTTGAAATATTTTCAAATTTCATGAGCTAAAATTAACAAAATTAAATATGTTGAGGGGAGGCACAAGGAGGTGTGTTTTCTTAACTAATGGTTATGTTATAATTGTTATGATTGTTATGAATTAAAGGGAGTCACAAGGGGTCCCATCTACTAGTTATTATTTATTTATGACCCTATTATGATTATTACTTTTCCCCCCTAACTAAAGCTAGTTGAGTCTTTAATTAGCTTAACTAATGAGTTGGTTCAACTACTTCAACCAATTCTAATTTGTTAAAAGCAAAAAAAAAGGGAGGAACAAGTGGAGGATAGAAGCAGAAGCATGCTAAGGTTTGCTCTTTGAGTTTATGTTTAGATAGTGCAGTTTTCATTCATTCATATATTCATCAAAGCCTAATTCTCTTTTGTGATAGCAGGGTCTTATTGTAAACAACAATATTCAAGGCTGAATCAAATCATTTAGACACTTGTTTTTCATAGGTGTTGATCTATCTTTGATAGTCTGTGTAGAATTGTCTGTTTATGAATTAATTTTCATGACTGATAAAGACTATTGTGTAGAGTCGAGTGGGCAACAATCTGTGGCAAGATGATCCAACTTTTAGAGTTCAGTTTTGGTTTTCTATCAGAGGTCCTTTTGTATGTTTCATCGGGGGCGTCTAAGTTTGACTTTGGTCCAAGATTTCTGTATGAGATTTTGTAAAGAAAATGAATCTTTGGTGAATTGGAATGAAATAAAGGATTGCTTTATGTATCAAATGTCTTTATTATCATCTTGGTGTCTTGTATTCCATTTTTACATTTATTTCAACAACTGTTATGTTCAAAAAATTACATAAAAAATGAATTTCCAACAAGTTTTTTTTGTTGATAAAAGACTAGCCTAAGCACTCGTAATTAATACTTGTGAGTTAGGAAATTATTTTTGTTGGCTATAAACATAGGGTGATATTCCCGTCTACTTTTCTTTAGCTAAGTAAAGTCTGAAAATGCTTGAGTAAGATCAATCCATATCTTTTCCTCAACAATCTTGTTTCATACCCTCCCGGAAAAAAGAACATTTGACTCGGTCATAGGTTTTGGTAAACCCAGAGTGCCTAGCTGTGGGTGTAGCATGAAGCTCGGAAAGTACCAGGGATTTAAGTTTTGACTGTTTACTTAAATACAAATGGACTTTGTATCGAAGCTCATCATTGAGCCAAGAATACCCTAGGGAAACTCAAGAATTGGATTGCAATTGTTGTATCAGATGCAAACTTTTGGGATCATGTAGCCATTTCTGGCGAACAACTTGGAGCCAATATCATACAATGAAAGAGAGAGAAAAAAGAGACCCTTCATCTTCATATTTTATGGAAAGTGCATCGACAACCACATTATCTTTGTCTTTCTTGTAAATGATCTCATAATCATATCCAAAGATCTTAGTCACCCATTTTTGTTACTCGAGGGAGGAAAGGTGTTGTTCCAGAAAATACTAGAGGCTTTTATGATATGTATTAATTTGGAGGTGTTTCCCCAATAGAAAAGGGCGCTAAAGATCCATGACATGAAAAATAGCCAACATTTCCTTTTCATAGATTGATTTGTCCAAAATTCTCTTGGACAAGTTTTTGCTGGTAAAGGCCAAACGCTGACCCTCTTGCATAAGGACATCGTCAATTCCTTTCCCGGAAGCATCACATTCTAGGACAAAGGTCTTTGTGAAATCGGAAAGGGTCAGGACTGGAGTGGTGCACATGGCCATCTTCAAGGTTTGAAAATCTTGAGTAGCTGCTGGAGTCCAAGTGAAATAATTATTTTTAAGGAGTGCAATGAGAGGTGCTACAATTTTTCCATAATTCTTAACAAACTTGCGATAACAACTCGTTAAACCCAGAAATCCCCGCAATATTTTGAGAGTCTTTGGCTGAGGCCAATCGTGCATAGCTTCAATCTTTTTAGGATCCACCCCGACGTCGACCTTGCCAACAAGATGACCCAAGTACTCAACTTCCGAGGCACCAAAAACACATTTAGATTGTTTGAGGAAAAGTTGATGCTGAGAGAGAAGATGGAGAACTCGATCCACATGAGAAATATGGGTTGTCTAGGTTTTGTTGTATATGAGGATATCATCAAAGAAAACTAACACGAAATGACGAAGAAAAGGACAAAAGACATGATTCATGAGGCTCTGGAAAGTGGAGGGAGCATTACAAAAGCCAAAGGGAATGACCAAAAACTCGTAGTGGCCCTCATGAGTTCTAAAGGCAGTCTTAGGAATGTCTGTCTCTTTCATACAGATCTGGTGGTAGCCAGAACGAAGATCAAGTTTAGTAAAGAATTAGGTGCCACTTAATTCATCCAATAGGTCATCAATGACAAGAATGGGAAATTTGTCTTTAATGGTGAGTTTGTTGAGGGCGTGGAAGTCAGGACACATGTGCCAAGAACATTCTTTCTTAAGGACCAAGACCACAAGATAAGAGTAGGGGCTCGTACTAGGGTAGATAACACTTGCGTTGAGCAGTTCTTGAACCATTTTCTCAATTTCATTTTTTTAGGAAAAGGGATGACGATAGGGACATATATTGGGGGAAGGCTTCCCGGGAAAAGGGGAATGGAATGATCATGAACACCACGGGAAGGAGGGAGCCCATGGGGAGTGGAAAAAACCACTTGATGTTTAGAGAGGATGTATTGGAGGTCCTACGACAAAGAGGGTGTCTCAGTTGCTTGTATGCCATGGAGTTGGGAAATAATGCCAGAATGAACTTTTTTGAGCAGATTTTCCATGCGATGGGAGCTATTGATCTCCGGGGAACTGGCAGTGATGCATTGGAACTTATATTCTTGGCCCTCCTATTTGAATTGCATGATTAATTCCTTAAAGTCCATGAGAATGGGACCCAAAGTCCTTAGCCATTATGCACCCAACACAATGTCACAATCGCCCATGTCAATAGCAAACATATGAGATTTCACATGGTATTCACCAATTTGGAGACGCACATTTTCACAATGCCCTCCACATTTCATGGACCCACCATTGGAAATCATGATTTGGAAATTATTGACTACACGAATATAGCAATTAGTTTCTTGGGCAATGCGGCGATGAATAAAATTTCGGGTGCTTCCACTATCAACAAGATCTTCCTATGTTTGATGTAACCAATTATCTTGAGGGTTTGGGGAGCAGAGAACCCAATGAGATAATTTAGGGAAATGATCGGTTCTACTTTGGGAGGGTCTGAGGGAGGGGTTATGTTAGTGGGTTTAGGTGACACAGACACAAGGGGAGCCTCAACATCCTCTTCTGAAACATCCTCCGAGATGGCCATAAAAATATTTTGTTACTTATACTTGTGTCCCGAAAAATATTTTTCATAACAATTATAACAAAGGCCTTTAAGTTGGCGTTCAACCATTTCATCCCTGGTCAATTTATGGATCTTTAGTGGAGTAGGAGGAGTGGGAGTTATTGGTTTAGTGTGAGGAATAAAGGAGGTTTTTTCTGTTTTGAGAAGAGACAACCTGTTGTGCTTCCTTAGCTCTTTTAGTAGCATCCACCCAACTTTGAGGCCGAGCCATGAGGACATGAGCAAAAATATCATCCTTGAGGCCACTGATAAATCATTCTCGAAAAAAAAACATTAGAAATTCCCTCTGTGCGAAAAACCAATCTCTCAAAAGAAGATATAAAGTCTTCCACGGTGCCATATATTGTTTCAAATTTGTCAAACAACCTAAATGGTTGGTGTCAGTGTCAAAGCGTTCATAAATCTCTGCCACAAAGTGTGTCCAAGCCACATACCCTTGGTGGGCATTTTTTCTCCATTTCCACCATTGCCAACGTTCTTGATCTAGATGGAGAACACCATATCGAAGTTTGGCCAACTCATCTGTAATGCCATACAAAGAGAAATAATGTTCCATTTGAGTTACCCAACCAGTGGGATCCGATCCATCAAATTTGGTCACATCCAAACGCAAAAGGCATAGGTCATGTTGAAAGTGATGGGGCTAAAAATTCTAGGAATGAGAGGAAGTTTCACCTTCGGTGTGCAAACGTGGATCAGATAAGGGAAGATTTGTAGGGATATGCAACTTGGCGCAAATCATCGTAGTGACATATTCAAGTTGGGTAGTAATGTGTTGTTTGAGCTCTTGTTTGATTTCCACGATTGAGGCGACGATGGAGGAATGCATCTTTTGATTGATGGTGACAATATTGGCACTGAGTTGTCACACTTCTTGTTGGGTTTCTGTGAAATTAGAGTGCAAGGTAGTGAAGCAAGCTCCCAAGTCTTCGCCAGAATAAAAAATTAACCCACAATGTTCTGTCGAGGAAGGTGCTCTTATACCACTTGTAATATTCCAGATATAAAAAGGTATGAATAACATAAATAAATAGCTAGAAATGACAGATGAACAACAATATAACTAGAACAACACCACAATAATACCAAAATGATACCAAAATAACACCAGAAAGAGCATGTTGATTACTGAGAGCCATGTTCACTTGCCTCTTTGAGGGGGCAACCTCCAACAGAGCAGAGCTCTATTACCATAATATCCAAGACAAAAGTTCTCATACCCTAGAATCCTATTTATACTAAATATGTCTATCAAAAGAACCATCTAGAAGAAGATCCTTCTAGAAGCGAAAGCTTCTATTAGGTATTCTTACATTGGACTTATTCTTCCTTGTTGTTAGGCTTTATTAATATTGACCTTTATTACATGGAAATATATTATTCTACCTACGTGAGGGGTTAGGTCCCTAACATAAAAGGTGGTAACCTTGATTATTTTGATAGTAGGGTAGTGGATGTAATGCCCCTTTCTTAAGCTACCTAGATTCAAAGGCATTGTGTCTTTAACTTTCAGTAAAAATAACATGTTTCTCTTTGAAATACACACATACACAGTGTAGAGAAAAAAACTTAACCATTTTTATTCCAAAAAAGAAGGGTAATGATACTTTTCATGTGTGTCAAATCTATGGCATAAAAATATAAAATACCTCTCGGTGAAACCACACATTTGATCAATACCTCGAGGTGATCGCATGGGTCCAAGAAAAAATCTTAAGGGGGCTGAATATTTCCAAATGGTGAAAACCTCATCTCTCCTCACCATTGGATCCAACCTCTTTACTACACACACACACACACACACACACACAAGTACCTTATTGCACTATTTATGACCAACCATTGGATTCAACCTCTTTACTACACACACACACAAGTACCTTGTTGCACCATTTATGACCAACCATTGGATCCAACCTCTTCATTACACACACACACAAGTACCTTATCGCACCATTTATGACCAACCATTGGATCCAACCTATTTACTACACACACACACACACACAACTACCTTGTCGCACCATTTATGACCCATGATCTAGTTGGAACATCAAATGAGGCATGCAAAAAGGTGACCATATCGAGGGATCTGTCCATTGGATCCAACCCCCCCTCGGCCCCCTCTCTCTCTCTACACACACATGTACCTTTCGACATTGATTATGGCCCCTAATCTGATAGGAACATTAAGTGAGGCATGCAACAAAGTCAGTCATCTTGAGGGATCGGTCCACAAACCTTTTGCATAAATATCAAAGCACTTAATTAAGGTAATGATATATTTCATGAGTATTATATCTCTGACACAAAAATTTAGAATACCTCTTGGTGCAACCACACGTTCGACTGCTCCATTTTGATTCCAAAAAATAAAAGTAATGATACATTTCATTTGTGTCATACCTCCAACAAAAAAATGCATAATATCTTTGTCCAACTGCATATTCCATTGCTAAATTAGGGTGACCACATAGGCTCGATAAATACCTCAGGGGGATTGAAACTTATGCAATGGTGAAAAAATCCTCACTCCTCACCACTGAATCCAACCCCCTTATGACACACAGACACATACACACACTTTGATCTAGTAAGTACATAAATACATGCAATAAAGGAATCCATCTAGAGGGATCGGTCTCGAGACCCTTTGCATGAAGCTCAAAGCACTCAACCACTCAAGCTAGCCCAATAGACACATAGGGACATGATATTCCATTTGTGAAATGTGGGTAAGTGTTGGGGAGTTTCCATGCTAAATATTTACTTGAAATTGTTTAGAGGGAACGATTACCACCAAATTATAGGTAATCCAGTGGGATTGTTATATCCAAGCAATGAACAAGGAATCACATGGGAAAATGACAAAGCTACCATCTTAATGAGAACTCTTTAGAGTTCTCATTTTTTTAGAGGTTGCATTGAGTGGCTATTTTTTCCCCCAAATAAAAAAGTGGCATTGCAAGTAGCACCCACTCTTTTTGTGTGGTTAAAATCCCGACTTGTTTGAAATCATAGCCTTGACAAAAACCTTAAAACCTCAAAATTGACCTTTGAATGGAAAAACAATTCTACCAGTAGCACCAATTATATTTTGGAGTTAAAATTATGAGTTAATTGATATCGTGGTCTCAACTACTCGTACATCTTAGATTAAAAAGTCAAAATTGGCTCCTAAATCATCACTTAAAATTAATTAATTAATTATTTTTATTTTTTGTTAAAAATAAATAAATTAAGAAAAAAACTCTACAAACAAGTTTTTTAAAAATGAAAAAAACACCATTTTTGTTAAAAGAAAATCTGCAACTCGATATTAAAAAAGTAAAAAACATATTAAACTTTAATTTAAAAAAAGATCCTAAAAAAGACATACCTTCTATTTAAAACAAACAAACAAACAATAAAAAAAACAAACAAACAAAATTAAAAATAAACCAGATTAAGAAAATAATTAAAAGAACCCTCTTATACAAAGTTTAAGAAAAGAGATAATTTTATCTAGTTTAAAAAATAAAAGTATACATAAAAAATGAAACCAAAACAATTATAACTAAAAATTAATTAAAACAAAAATAAATAAACATAAACATAAAATATAAATGCATTTAATTAAAAAAAAAATATTTTACATATAAAAAATAATGGGTCTTTGGGTCATGGGCGCAATTTTGAGAATCGTGCTCCCCGACCTCCCTCCCATATCCCCATGCCTCCACCTCACCCTACCACCCTTTATCCTCCCCTTCCATTGCCACACAACTGGTCTTCATACACATATGATTCAAATGTTTGGAAGCCTAGTGATGATATGGTTACAAATTTGTTCTGCCCATTCGAGGATGACCCAATGCAACATTTTCAGGATGGATTTAGACCACCCCTTGGGAGTTCTTATGTGGATTTTTTCTTTGGGGATTTTCAGCCATCATGCTCATACTTTGACAAACACCATGTCATGGCCAACCCAAGGCACTTCGAGGTCTGCACTACCAAACATAAGTACTTTCACATTGGTACTTTTGGTGGGGATTCACAGATGAAGATGCCACGTTTTTCTAGACCTGATCCTGTCCCTTACCTCATTTCCTCTTATTAGGGAAATTATTAGGTCTTCTTTGGATCTCCCATATCTTCTCGGTCTTTAAGAAGTAGTGATCATACTAACAGGGATGAAGATGAGTTGTCGTATACATATGGTATCCCTCTTCAGAGATTGATTGATCGGGCTTGTGGCTACACTTTCAGGCAGGATGACTAAGCTGATGTTTTCTCTTTCCAACATGATTTCCTCCCTCCCACCCATCTCCATGAGTTTTATTTCATGATTGATTATATGTGTATTTATACTCGTGATTATTATGTTCTTGATTTATCTTTTTTGTATTACATGATTAAGCACATGGGGATATACTTTAATGAGATGATCAGTTGGTTGCATTGATTATATGACTTCACCTAACAATTGCAAGACTTGATTATTCAGGGCCTCCAAGGCCCCAGGTAAGTAGGTAGGTCATCTTGATTCCCTACATTTGCATCTCGATTTCTCATATTAGTTTAGATGCATTTCATATTTGATTTTTCTCTACTTGGAGATTGATTTCATACTTAGTTTAGAAAATTAAAAAAAAAAAGTGCCAACATTTTCTTTTCTAGATTAGTTTTCTTTTGGATTTTTATGTATATGGATGAAGGGTGATAGCACCACCCTAGATGCTCTGATGTTTTTGTCTGAGTTTTGGTATGAACATGTCTACCAAGAGATGTTGCAGTTCTCATGCACTCTACGATGAGCACATGTCCCCAAGTAGGAGCCAGATGTTATACCCATTGTGTGGGATAAATAAGGAGATTATGTCTCGAGGTCCTCGGTTTGTAGATATGGAGTTCCGAGAGACTAAATGACCAAAAGTATCCACTTGCATGTATGGAGACCCTTCTCACCACCACAAAGGTAAATATTTTCAGATGGCATCCACCAAACCAACCGGCTTCTGAGAGGCATCGAGCCTTGCTCCATGAGGTACAAGTCAATTATTATGGTGAATGTCATTTCAATATTTGAGGCATTTTGAGTATGTTTTATTTTAGACTGCTTTAGATTTCATGATATATGCTTGGGCATTATGCCTTTCGCCCTATTTCACCTTGGTGTTTGATACTATGCCCTAGTAAGTGGTCCTCCTTGAGAATGGGTTTGATACTAGGAAATCCTTTGAAGATCCATTGTACCTTTCCCAACCATACTTACTACTTTCCATCACCTAAAACCCCCCATTTCCTTATCTCTTGGTATCTTAGGGTGTATTTACCCAAGGAGGATTTGCCCCTCATTCTATGGGAAGAAGGGCTTGAAGGCATAGAGGGATTTTTGTTGGCTAAAAAATATAAAATCCTATATATAAACCTTCCAGATACTTCGCCTAGGGATTCCCCGAGAAAACAATGAAACACTTCTTTGTAAGAAAAAGGGCACCCACAAGAATAAATGAATGCTTAAAGGGTCAGTTGAAGGATAGGAGGTCTCATCACAAGCCGACCTATCATGATCATGGGTATCTAGTGGTATGAGATTACAATCATCTGACCACCAAGTTAGGGTAGTGGCTCTCAGTTACACAACTTGGGGCTTCAAGCCCATTGGTTGGATGCTAAGGGATCGCATGCCAAATGAGAGAGATGTACCTTTTGAGGCCTAGAATATGACTTGAGAGACATAACCTATCCCTCACATGCCAAACGAATTGCCTAGGAGAGGCAAAACGTCTCATTAGAAACTTGATGTCACATAGAGGGGCTAGGGTTTGGTGGTGAAGACATGGCTCATTGACACATGGATGCTTTGAGGAGAAGAGGGCCTTGACCATGAGGATATGGCCTAGATGATTGACATATAGCCTTTGGAGGCCTAGCTATGCATTTCCAAATCCAACTACTTGCTCCTAGTGTCAAAACGTCCCCTAAAGGGGTGACATCCTCTTGTTTTAGGGTTTTCTTTTGTGTAAAAGTGAATTTAAATATGAATTGTTTAATATTATTTGGTTGCAAGGGGTAAGATAAGGGTTGTGAACCCCTTATCTTATGTTTTTCCCTTGTTAATGTGGACAAACTATGTGAATGACATTTTCTATAAATAGAGATCATAAGATCTCATTTTGAATCATAACTCTCCCATTGTGAGAAGTATTGGACTGAAATTTTCTCTACCCGTGAGGATTTTTTCTATATTGTGCTACAATATGGTTTCTCTTTGGTTTTGGAGTTAATGATGATGATTCCCTAGATCTTGGAGGTCATTATTTTTCCATCGTGGTGGTTATCTTGGCATGATATGGTTTATCTTGTTGTTATTTGGAAATTGGTAAGCATTTTACTCATTGTTATCATTTGTAATTCAAGCATCAAGGTTGATTTTTCTAAGGCTAGGTAGGGAGTATAAGTGAATACACCCCTACTTTAGCTCCATCATTTTTTTAAGCATATAATTTATTGTTTGCATAGAGCATGGCTATGACTATGTTTTCATACACCCCATAGTCATAGCCATGTTCTCCCTGTAACACCCTATTTCCCCCAATCTGTAAAAATAACTATATTGGCCAAGAACTATGGAAAACTCAAAGACGCGAATGTTTGATTTGACGGACCTTTTTATGAAAGGTCGATGAATGTAAATTATGTTATAAATATGTGTTGCATGGCTGCTGGGAGGGGGATGTGGTAAAAGAGACCACGATGGCTAATGAGAGGTGGTGGAAGGGACCTGGAATGGTTGCGTTAACTTCCACCGAGCCAGTACTGTACTGGTTTTACTTGCTCAAATACCAAAGCTACTCTCTGACCCCAGAATGGATTTCCCGTCATATTGGTAGGTGGGGAGGATCCTCAAGAGTTAATGAGGGGATGGAGGTGAACCGCTCATCTGTAACAACTCCTAGACCTGACCGCGGACGGGGAAATTCGCACCACATGCAATCTTGCAGAAGAAAGGAAAGAGAGGAAGTGTGGTAAGAAGGGGGAGAGAAGAGGGGAGAATGTGCGCGATAGGGATAGTGGCGAAGAACTGAGAAACTACGGAAACACATGGAGTTATGAACAGAGGAGAAGGAGAGAAACCTTTGTCCTTGAATTCCATTGAGATGGAAGTAGAAAATTGAACCTCAAGCATCGTGGTCTAGCTTGGGGGTGGCTAGTGGTAAATCCATTTGGAGTCACTGAGCCTACAGTTGGGTGGAAACAAGCACCCCTCTCAACATTCGCATCACATCTAGAATTTCTGATAAGTGTTATGTCTTGCATTTGGAATTGAATGTCACGATCACATGCTCATTTTTATACTCTTCTAAATAGTTTATGTATAGAAGTGTTTGCCTTGTGTTTTGATTAGAAATAATGGATGCATGCTTATACTGATATAAATACAAATCGGTTAATATATAGAATGTATGAGTTTACGTTATGAGTCCATTCCCATGAGGATTGACCCATCTAACTTGAATCGTGCTACGCCCTCGGTCATCCTCCTGAAGGCACCTTTTTCGAGAAATTTCCCTCGCATTCCAGAGTCGGAGTGAATCCCTTGAAAAGACTACCATTGTAGTAAATCCACAAGTTTACCTTGCCCCTGTCGCGAAGTAAAAGGATTTCAGTGTTTCGGCACTT
>ML836826.1:30767-46495 GCA_009831015.1 Picea engelmannii | reverse complement strand
TCGCGAAATCGGGGATTTCGTTGTAGAGTGAACTTGCATTATGAAATCCCGATCCCCGAATTGCCGATGAGGCCTCCTGGCTGCCACGTGTCCATACAAATGAACGGTCCAGATCCCTGCTTGATTAACGACTGCGATCAAATTGCGAAATCGCATATCGCGATTTCGGGGTTTTCGTTGTCATAGTTCTTTGCATGTTGAAACCCCGATCCCCGAAACTCCGATGGCTTATCGTCCTCGCTTCTTTTGCAGATCTGACGGTTTTTGGGTATCTGCTTCTAATCTGACGGCTAAGACCTGTCCTCCTATCGAGCTTCTCCCGATGGCGCTCGATCGTTGCCACGCGTCCTTCCAAATAGATGGTCCTGATTATTTCGGGATTTCACCTTGGCTTTTCCCGATGGTATATCTCCCTCGCAGCTTCTGTCTGATCTGACGGCCCTCGTTCTTTCGGGAAATTTGAATGAGATCCTGTGGTTGTGAATCTCTGTCTTCCTTCTCTGCTGCACGCCAACTCCTGCGCTTAACATCTGCGCAGCTTCGCCCGATCCAACAGCTGTCGGGATTTCCGAGTGAGATCCGACGGCTCTCAGTCTCTTTCCTGTGCTCCTTGCCCGTAAAAGAGCGCTATGCCTCCTAAGCTTATTCTCCTCGAATCCTTAAAGGGTTTTATGCTCCGCTGTTGCCATCAATGACAACAACCATCAATACACATTCGTTGCTTGTTCAATATTTGCCAACACACCGTCAATATCGTGAGATCGACGATCCCTTTGCATTGTGGAGATTGAAGATGCATGAACTTTAAAAAGTTGAAGGCAAGACGCAATCGAAACCACGGTTTTATAGAAAGGACACATGGAGGATCGAGGTAAATTGCGGGGAAAAAAGTATTTTTATTCAAACCACCTTTGGATGCGCCCGCAATCGCGTGGTCACATGAGATCATCACCCAAGGTCATATCGAGAAACGGAGCTAGCGCTCACTAAACCGAGATCGGGAAGAACCTTTTGAATAGGCGTTTGGTCACCGCCGGTGGTCACGTGAAGGAAGGGGATTAGAAGCCAAAGAAGCCAAAAATGATTGACTGTAACTACCAGAGAAGACGAAAAGTTGTGACTGCCAGAGAAGCCAAAGAATCTCAGGATAACGCCCGCTAGTGATGAACAAGTTCAGGATAACTTCCAGAGAAGCCAAAGAATCTTGGGATAACAACCACTGATGATTAACAAATTCAGAATAACCACCAGAGAATATGAAGAGTTTGAATGATGATCAAGTAGAGGAATCGACATGAGTAAGACGTGTAGAACATAAAAGATAGTGTGATTTTTCGATGGTTATGCATGTCCGTAGGAGAAGAAGCGGGGTAGTACCTGAAGTGGAGATCAGAGGTGTAGTGTACAGAATGCATAGGCATCACAGAGCACAAAATAATGAAGAGAATCTGAACAGAGAGGTGTTGCGTGGAGGAAGAAAAAGAGCAGAGCACAGAAGCAGAAAGATGCAGAAGTGGAACAGAGCATAGAAGTTGAAGAAGGCAGGGGAGACATGGAGTTGTAATAGACCATATCAGAGATAGAGAAAGTAAGTAAATTTTTATATCTCAGGGTGGTAGGGTGGTGCTAGGGAGGATTTTTGTCCTCAGAGTTTCAAGTGGGTGCTTGAACACAAGGAGTTGTAGCTTCCATCTGGTTGCAGCCAGAAAAACTAGGGTTGTAGGGTGGTGCAAGGGAGAACCATTGTTCTCTGTTATGCAGGTTGGTTCCTGTGTGACTGGAAGTTGGTGCTTCCATCCAATTGGTGTTGGAACACTCAGGGAGTTGGTGCTTCCTTCCAGTGGGTGGTAGAGAAATCAGAGGGTTGGTGCTCTCTACAAGTTGCATCTTGTTAAAGAAGAGGTTGTAGCCTCATTTTGAGTTGGTGCTAAAAGATAGATGATGTACAGAACATAAAAGGCTGCCTATCATTCTAAGAAAAAGAGGTTTTCTCCCTTTATGGGTTTCCTCATGAATATCTTCCTCTGTGTATATCATATGTGTGATTGATGTTTATTATTTATGTTGTTCATGACTTGCATAATATTGATGATCACTTGGAGAACATTAATAATATTTCAATAGGCATATAATTGTTTAAACACGGTAACAACTGATTCACCCCTCCCTCTTAGTTGTCTTAGTATTTTCAACAAAGAGGGTGTTGCAATTCTCATAATTTTAGACCACGACTTCTGAAATCATGAGATGACACAATGATAAGTGTATTTCCTCAATGGGGATTCACCTTTATTTATACAAGACTTGTCACATCAAATGATGTGTCTTTTGGCACAATAGGGTCGACCTAAATAACTCAAAATATAATTGATAATTACCATATTAATTATTATCTTTTATATTAATTGTATTATACATCAATTATCTTTTATATTAAGGTGGGGTCGACCTGTACCCTTTACATTACAATTAGGGTTACAGGCAGGTCTGATTCTTGAACAATATAGCAAGGGATCTCATACACCCACTAGTTCTCAGCCACTAGGGGCACATCCATAGGGATGTCCATATCTTTGCCTCATTACATTACATAGAAAAACCACTTTGACTAGTGCTCAACCACTAGGATCAATTTCACCTATGCTCTTCCACAGGGATGTCCACTCAACATATCTTCTTTCCCACTGCATTACACAGGATATTCATCTAGAGTCAATCATCAACTCTCTCCTCAGAGGAGGCTAATACATCATCTTCATCTATGTTTCATGATGATGCACCCAACACTTTGGGATTTCACACATTCACCTTGTGATTAGCCACATGCACGTCCAACTCTGGAGATCTCCTTTCTCACTTCGTTACACAGGAGAATCATCTGGAGTTCTTCTCAACTCTCTGTAAGGAGGAGGCCATATCTACGTTCCAAATCTGTCTCAGATAGGAACCACACACCCATCTTAGGGGCTCTCTCTCAGGTTTGTGTCCTGGAGAATGTCTCACGCAGTTGTAATCATCAACATATTGAGACCGGTCTTAAAAACCAAACAAACATTGCTTTAACTTTATTCAATACCATCTTAGAAACTGCTAATACCCGGGCTGAGCTTGAATGCTCATGGGTAGTAATTGAACAAGACATAAGTGTTCGGGAACGTTGATATTCCAGGCAAAGGCAACCTAGGAATCAACTATAGCTTTATTTTGCCTAAACTTTTTGATCTTCTATTCATGTCCTTAAATCCTCACAGCTCTAGGAGAAGAAGAGGTTTATCTCTTGAAATCACTCCTATCACTGAAATAGGAAGAAGAAACATTGTTTTGTCAACCTAACAAGTTACTCTAAGGAGAACTTTGTCTGATTCAGCTAGTTCATATTTCTCACCCTTACCCATCATTCAAAAAATGGCATCTGTGGGTGGCTCTGGTGGAACTGGAGGTGCTTCTTCATCTCAACCTTCAGCCTCATCAGTGATTGGTAGCTTGTGTAGACATCAAGTCCTTGTCCAACCCACTACCAACCCCACCAAGTTCATAAAAAAGTATGGACTCTTTCAATTCAAAGAAGATGCTACTACTACCCCGTGGCATGTATCCTCTCCTTTGAACCTAGCACCTGCTACCCATCCACTTCCAAAATTCAAAGAGCATCTCCCAAGGTTTCCAGGAAATAACACAGTCGCTACAAATGAACACTTGGTGGCATTCTCTAATGTCTGTCACAATATAGGATCTAATCACAATGATACAGGTATGCACTTATTTGTTAATTCCCTTGAAGGGAAAGCAACAACAAATTTCTTCGGTCTCCCTCCCAAGATTCTTTCCACTTGGGAAGAGTTAGTTTGTTGTTTCAAATCTACTTATATCTAGTCTAAGAGTCGAGCCGAACAATTACGGGAATACAATAACATTGCGTACAAAGACGGTGAGACTCTCAAGTCCTTCAACCTACGTTTCACCAAGTTGTATAATCAAATTCCTGAACTTATTTTCCCTTAGAACCAAGTTGCTTTTATGAATTACTACAATGCTCTACCTTCCCCTTATCATCATAGGCTTGAAGAAAAATCTATTGAAAATCTCGGTTCCGCTCTGCATACTTGTCTAGAGTATGAAGAACAGCTAGAAAGAACAGGTCTTCCCAAGGGAGACTCAATTAAACAAACGGACATGTCTACCCTCTTACAACTTGTACAAGATATGAATAACCGAATGATATCGTATGAGCGAAAGGGAAATGTCCCTTCACTTACTCTTGGGGCCTCATCTTCTTCTTCACCACCTTTTAGGAATCCCAATGAAAACAACTTTCAGCCCAAAGCCATCATGCCTCACAGTTGGTGTAACTTTTGTGAGGAACATCACAAGGAAAGTAATTGTGAGGTAAAGAAGAGTGTCAGAGATAAAATATTTGGAAAAAGGCCTGAAACTACCATTGTTGTTATAGATTCGTAGAACCAGAGGATGTCATGATCATAAACACTAGGAATAAATCCTATGCTTCAAAAGGAAAATATGATCCCTCTCGTACTTCTTCTAGCCCAATCTCATCTTCGCAAGTTGTTGTTAAACAAGATACCAAGACTCTTGAAAGTCAAGGAACTTCCTTCCCTCTTCCAAATACAACATTCTCAACCAATTGGATAATATCAAGGCCGGTGCTACTCTTCTAGACATGGTTGTCATCCCTAAGCAACAAAAGCATCTAAAAAATTTCATGGAAGGAAAATATTCCACCATAACCAATCTCTCTGAAGAGGTAAAAGAAGAGGATTCTAATGTAAATAAAGTAGGTGTAAATAGTTTTAGACACCCTATAAAAAATACCCCATTTTTCATTTCTGTAAAGATTATGGACAAAACAACCCATTGTTATCTAGTTGACGGCGGTTCGGATCCAAGCGTAATGTCAAAAATTATTATGGAAGAGCTAGGCTTGTCTTGTACAAATGAAAATGTCAGAAGAATTCTCTCTGATAATAGTTTACAACAATCGACCATAGGTGAAATCAAAGACATGACTTTGGTTCTGTGCGTGCATCCTAAAACAAGGACAAATCTTAATATTTAGGTAATTGACATGCTAGTGAGTAATTATTCAATCATCTTAGGAAGAGACTGGCAAGCTTTGACAGGTGGATATATCTCACTCAACGGGACACACTTATCCGTTCCTCGGAATGGGAAGAACATCATAGTCCTAAGGGAGGGAATAATTTCACTGTATATAGAAATTATTCCACAGCCTAATGTAAATTATGTTGAGGAGGACTTAGGATTGTACTCCATCTTTGTCGATGAGGATAACACTACCTTGGAACAAATTGACCTGCAGGATGGGATGTGGCATATGCAATTTGATGGTTCATGCTCCAACAAAGGTAATGGAGCTGGCATTATATTGTACTCACCTGTAGGTAAAATTCACAACTTTTCCTATAGTTTAGAGTTTGCTTGCATAAACAATGTCACCGAATTTGAAGCATTCTTGCGAGGCATTGAAAATGCCTATAATTTAGGTTGTGGTCACCTTACAGTTTTTGGGGACTCTAAACTTGTTGTAAACATTGTACGTAAAATATATTTTCTGAGCAACAAGTTGATGAAACGTTACACCCAAGTTGTTTGGGCGCTTATCTCGAACTTATTATAATTTAACATCACTCATGTTAAAAGGAAATTGAATTCAATGGATGACATGCTAGTTGTTTTTGCAGCCCCTCCTACTCGACAACTTCTGCCAAAAAGATCTGATTGTACTTTTCAATCTTTATATCGTCCTCATATACCTAACAATGTAGAGTCATGGCAGGTCTTCACTAGTGATGAAAGCATCTGTGCTTTCATACAAAATGAATCATATAAGCCCAAGGATATTATATCCATGGAAAATAACAAAATTCTGAAGGGCTTGACTCCTACAGAAAGTTAATTTTAATCGAGTGATGTAGGCAACAAAGAAACAAAAAAATAAGACGAGTCAAAAAGGAAAGTGGGTGAAACCATTTCCTTGAACATTGGGACACCCGATTCCCCAAAGAATGTTAAGATAGGTGTCCAATGTACTGATGAATAAAAGTTGAATTTCACTGAGTTACTTCGTGAAATTCAAGATGTTTTTTCTTGGTATTATGAGGATTTTCGTGGTTTTGATACTTCTCTTATACAACATGCCATTCCTATCAAGGAGGGTATAAAACCGGTTAGGAAGAAACAAATACCCATTAACCCCCACACTGGAAACAACTATTAGGAAGGAGTTGGAAAAACTCTTGAAGGTTGGGATAATTTTCCCTGTTAAGTATTCTAAGTGGGTTTCCAATTTGGTTCCCGTTCGGAAAACAATTGGTCAGATCCCACTGTGTGTTGATTTCCACGCATTAAATAAAGCGAGCATAAAATACCATTTTCCTCTCCCTAATATGGAAATTATTTTGTAGCAAGTTGCAGGGTCACAGATGATGTCCTTGACGATTTTTCTGGTTATAATCAAATCAAGGTAAAAAGGACAGATAAATACAAAACCACTTTCATTCCACGTTGGGGCACATTTTCTTATGAACGCATGCCTTTTGGCTTATCTAATGCAACTGTCACTTTCCAAAGATCTATGCAGATAGATTTTGACGATCCGATCGATAAGATTATTCAAATTTTTCTTAATGACTTGATTGTATATTCAAAGAACTGATTGGATCATTTTGGTCATCTTAGAAAGGTTCTCATGCGATGCATGGAATTCAACATTTCTTTAAATCCTTCTAAGTCTATTTTTGGCGTTACCAATGGCAATCTCCTTGGGAATATTGTCTTTGATTCAGGAATAAGCATAGATCCTGAAATGAATGTTTTTATTCTAAACATTCTTGCCCCCACTTCCAAAAAGGAGATTCAAGCCTTTATGGGTATTATCAACTTTTTCCATAGGTTTGTTCTTGATTTTGTTGTAATGGTCAAACTGATTCACAATCTTCTCAAGAAAGATCTCTCCTTTTCTTGGACTAATGACATTTAAAATTCTTTCGTAAGGATTAATAAGGCAATCAATTCCGCATCGATTTTGGCGAAGCTGGATTTTGAGAAATAGTTTTTTATATACACTAATGCCACAAAGGAAGTAGTATTTTCTATCCTCGTACAATGTGATGACCAGAATAACGAAAAACCAGTAGCTTACATGAGTCAAAGCTTATCAAATAATGAATTCAAATATTCTTATATTGCAAAAACATGCTTTCTCTATTGTTAAAGCTGTGGAAAATTGTTTCCACTTTATCTTAGGAAAGCACACACTGGTAAAAATCTCTTTGCCTATTATCAAGTTTTTTCTCTCACAGACTTATCTTTCAAGGAAGCTTGCACATTGGCTTGCCAAGATCCAGGAGCATGATTTAACTATCATGACTTCAAAAACCATTAAGGGGCATGACTTAGCCCTTCACTTGGCTCAACATGATGAAGCAAGTGAAGGAATTGATGAACAATATAACCCTCTGTCAGCACTATTTTACATTGATAGTCAAATCCTTCCTATAGTTGAACATCCCTGGTACAAAAATATCGTGTATTACTTGAAAAATCAGAGTTGTCCATATAGCTTAGATACTCATCAAAGGAGAAGACTGTGTCTTGAATCTTCCATATATGTCATTTTAGGAGACTTCTTGTTTAGGAGATATGTTGATGGTATATTACTTCGTTGTGTAAATAATGAGGAAGAACATAAATTGTTACGGGAAACCCATGGATCTTCAGATTCTATTATTCATGTGGGTGGCCACTTTTCTGCTAAAACTACTTATTTTAAAATCATCAGAAAAGGGTCTTATTGGCCTTCAATTTTTTGAGATTCTTATAATTTTTCAAGATCTTGTGACGAGTGCCCGAAGTTCGCTAGGAAAGAACGTATTTCTTCTATGCCTTTACAACTTGTCCTCCCTAAATTTCCTTTTTCAAAATGGGGCCTGGACTTCATTGATCCTTTTAATCCTCCATCTTCAACATGGCAAGTTTTCATCTTGACAACCACATATTACTTTACGAAATGGACTGAAGTTGTACCACTTAAACGTTTGCAGGATGAGCAGGTTATTTCTTTCCTTGAAACTAATATTTTTCCATATTTGACATTCCTTTAGAGATTATTATAGACAACGGTCCCTCTTTTATTTCTGCTAAGCTAACTCGGTTTCTAGCAAAACTGGGAGTTAAAATTTTTACCTCATCAGCTTATTACCCTCAAGGAAATGGGAAAGCCGAGTCTACTAACAAAAATATTGTTAGAATTATCAAGAGGATCATTGAAGATAAGCCTCGTCAATGGCACACCCTCCTCACTTATGCTCTTTGGGCAGATCACACTACTACCAAGGTGAGAACAGGTTGCACTCCCTTTCAGCTGGTTTATGGTCAAGAAGCTATCTTTCCTATCGAGTTGGAACTTTCTTCTTTAAGGCTGATGCTACAGATTGAAGAATTAAATTATTCTAATATATCTCAAAGGATAAATGAACTATTGGGTTTAGAGGAACAAAGGACATTTTCCTTGGAGAACATAAAGAAAAGACAACAAATCGTGAAGAAATATTTCAATAAAACCGCAAAAGTTGTCAGATTTAAAGTAAATGAGAAAGTCTTTCTTTGGGATTCAACTCACACTGATAGAGGAAGGCATTCAAAGTTTCAAAAGTTATGGTTGGGTCCTTTTAAAATCATTTTTGTCCTGCGCACAAATTCTTATCTTTTAAAGGACTTGGAAGAGTGATTATTTTCCTATAGCACCAATGGTTCCCACTTGAAACACTATCTGGAACCAATTTGAAAGTTAAAATGTTGTATGGAATTACTTATGTATTATAGTTTATGTTTTACTTCTTTGATTTTGTTTTATTGTTCTATTTCTTTTTGTTGTTTTAATTCTGTTGTTTTTCTTTTATTTAATTTCTTTTCTTTTCAGAAATAAAATTCTGGATCAGTTTTTCCACAACGATGTTATTCTTTTGATCTCCATATTTACTTTCTGTAATCTGTATATTTTCAGAAACTTATATAAAATTTTATGTTATTTTGCAACATTCTTTTCATTAATAAATCTACCTAAACCCTTGTAATTAATACTTTTGGATTGAGAAAATATTTTTGAGGCTATAAAACATAGGTTGGCATTCCTGACTATCTTGTCCTAGCGAAGAAAGATTCGAAAATGATTGAGTAAGATAATTCATATATTTTCCTCAACATTTATTTGGCAACCATAGTGGGGAGATCTTCCATATCTCTCTAGTTGATTGTATTCGTGATTATCATTGAATATTTTTGTTTCTTCTTTTGATTCTTTGAATATTTTCTTTTCTTCATGACAGTACCTGTTACAAGGAAGCCCAATATTGTGTTATATTTTCAATGAGCTATGGCTCATGTATCTTATTTAAAAAATTTGTTTAACTATAAATTGAACCATAAGTACTGCAACAAAACAAGATCACAAGAATAATAACCATGCACAAGAACACAAGAAGTATCCTGGGAAAATATAATTAATAATTACCATATTAATTATTATCTTTTATATTAATTATCTTTTACATTATTTATCTTTTATATTAAGGTGGGGCCGACCTGTACCCTTTACATTACAATTAGGGTTACAAGAAGGTATGACTCTTGAACAATATAACAAGGGATCTCATACACCCACTAGTGCTCAACCACTAGGGGCACATCCATAGGGATGTCCATATCTATAGCTCATTGCATTACATAGAATAACCACTCTCACTAGTGCTCAGCCACTAGGATCACGTTCACATGTGCATGTCCACAGGCACGTCCACTCAATAGATCTTCTTTCCCACTGCATTACATAGGAGAGTCATCTGGAATTCATCATCAACTCTCTACTCAGAGGAGGCTAATACATGATCTTCATCTCTGTCTCATGACGATGCACCCAACACTTTGGGATTTCATACGTTCACCTTGTGCTCAGCCACAGGCACGTCCAACTTTGTAGATCTCCTTTCTCACTGTGTTACACAGGAGAATCATTTGGAGTTCTTCTCAACTCTCTATAAGGAGGAGGCCATCTCTACATTCCATCTCTGTCTCATATAGGAACTACACACCCATCTCATGGGCTCTCTCTCAGGTTTGTGTCCTGGAGAATGTCTCACGCGGTTGTAATCATCAACACTCCCTCTCAGCTAGGGAGGCATTCTTCATCAAGACAAGTCTCACATGGAAGTACTTCGAACTTTATCTTGGTTGTAGTCATCAACACTCCCTCTAACCTAGGGAGGTATTCATCACCAAACCAATTTGGTGAAGAATTCTACAATCTGCTCATGTGTAGGAAGGTACAGTATGTGTGTTGTTTTCCTCTGCATTATGTCTCTCAAAAAAATGATATTTTATCTGAACGTGTTTCGGTCTTTCATGAAACACCGGGTTCTCAAAGATCTTCAAATACATCTCTGATTATCATCATAGAATTCATTTCATGATCAAGTAAATATGCCATAAGCTTGTGAAGCCACATTGCTTCGCACACTCAATGCTATATACCATGCTTCTGTGGCACTCACGATCACAGAGCCTTGTTTCCTGCTGCACTAGGAAATCATGGAAAACATCATGGTAAAACAACAACCGGATGTTCTCTTTTGGTCAACTATTCTCTCTTCTCAATCTGTATCAGCATATCCCTGCAAACTCAAGTTCTCATTGGAGGCATATCTCAGGCCATGTCCAACTGTGCCTCGTATATATCTCAATACATGATTTACTACTATCCAGTGATTTTGTCTTGGCTGACTCATGGATTGACTAATCACATTTGTTGCATAGCATATATCGAGTCTGGTGTTAACCAGATACATCAATGATCCAATCAATTGTGGATCAATCTCGTTTGAATCATCATCATTTATTTTTCGTCAAATACATCAACATCAGTGTAGACATGGATTTGCATTCTGTAATAATGAACTTCTTTAATATCCCCACTGTATGTTTTCCTTGACTTTGGAAAAGTCTCATTGGTCCTTCGTCATACTTCTTGTCCCAAGAAGTAGTGCATCATACCCAGGTCATTTATCTCAAAATCAGAAGTTGAGTCTTTCTTGTATTCAACAACACGGCTGTAGCGCCCCTTTTCTGGCTACCAAGGTTTAAACGCTATTAAAAGAAGACTATAACACCACTTTGTACATAACTCATACAGGTATTATAAATCCCATGTATTTAAACAAATTAAATACATTCAACACAAAGTATTCATATGAATTACTGCCATAATCAACAATCAATTCTACTTAATATTAATTCATATACACAGCGGAATTCATGATAACACAAGTAGCACAGTCATGCTAAACATGATTAAAACATAATCAGGTACTTATCTTTGAAACAGTGGCAGTTCCACCAACCAAGTGCAGGCCTTCCACGAACCTCCCAGCTGTAGACCGCACTGCTCATTAGCTCAACAGTGGGTCACCCCCGTGTTGGGACTAAGCTCTAGCCCAAGACAAGGAATCCTAGGCTAGGCTGAGGTTATAGGGAAACAACACATAGCCACAAGGATGGAATTCTCTCCCAGGAACCTCTCACGCTCACTGCCCACAGACCCTCATTCCCCACATGCCTGTTCCACCCCAGGAGTATACACCTTCTATGTCACCTGGACAGTCCTTCGGTTGCTAACCTCCCTTGCCTTGGGTTACAACAACAGGCCAGACCGGAAGTCTCTGGGCTCTGTGGCAGCTACAAGGTTCCTTCCAGGAGTTTTCTCCTTCCTCTGTACACTCTCTCTCCTGGAGAGAATCGCTCACAGGCCAACAACCTGTTCTTCCAACCTCAATCACCTCTCTCACCTGGAGAGAGTGTTGTACAATTGGCCAACAAGCCCCCACGCAGTCTAGCACTGCATGGCCACACAACTAATGAGGAAAAACAGACACGGCTTTCCAACCAGTTCAACAATGGCGGATGGTCTCATGGATATGGCTACGGACAAGGCTCCACGCATAGGCTCGATGCTCAGACAGAGGATGTTTCATATCTTTAGAATCAACACACAAGGTCAAACACTACATGTCCACCACAATCAACAGGAATCTAGACACAAACACCCCAGGGCAACAACAACAGGTGCCACAACATAACCAGGCTTATCAGGGACTGGACACTTCTGTTTCCTCAATCCAGCAACACGGGATAGACCCACGCTCTGGTTCTCAGGGATGCGTGATGAGTTGTCCACATAGGGGTCGACTCAAACTTAATAGTTCACAACCGAAAGGGTGTCTAGCCTTCCAGAAGCAAATACAGACACCGGCCTTTTCGGTTCAGAGTGCACGAGGGTATCTCTTGCAGAGGTCGGATGGGTTCACCTTCCGACGGTCGGGTAGAATGGAGGAGGAACCCCCCAGCATGACTCGTCTCATCCTTTCATTGCATGCACCAGGGTTGACACTTGTCCCCCATGTGACTGCATGTCTCCTTCAGCATGCGTTCCTCCCACCATTTGGAAATCACATGTCCTTCCAAAAGGACTTAGGTTAAAACATATAATGCACATATCTTTTGGAATAATATTAAAATATTATTCCCAAGGCTTAAGCCCCTAGGCTTAACACTTAGCCCCTCTTCCCACCTTCCAACCCCTAATCCCTTGCCCACTCTGTGGAAGCTTAGTCCCCCATCACTCATTCATCGTGTCGGCCTGCACGCGACGGTGTTTATATTTTTATTAATTCTCTGCATGATTACATATATAAAAGCAGGCTCTTGGCCTTCAACACTTAGGCTCCCTGTCCTAATAATCACATAACCCCCAGCTTATATAAACTTGGCTCACCAGCCTACTAAAACATACTTACAATTCATAATGAAAGCTTTACATCAGGGCTCAGCCTTGGGGACATTACAACGACTTCCTGAATAAGTCATCAAAGTCAGGCTCCCATCACCAATAATGTAATGGTATAAGTTTGGATCAGAAATACTCTTGCTGAAACCCCAAACTCATTAAGAATCCATCTATCTGATGTAGTTTCCAACTCATGGATGGTAGGACAAATGGTAGTGCATCGAGCTACTTGATCAATATGTCTTCATCATAGTTCACTCCCTCTACTTGTGAGAATATTTTGACTACAAGTCTCATTTTATATTTCTCGATACTTCCATCAGCTGCACGTATTTCTTCTTCTTACAGAGTTTGTCAAGCTCATATAGGCCTTTTATGGCCTACTGCAAGGTTCCTGGGAATATCAATTGGAACAATTGTATCAATGGCTATCTCCCTCTAGACTGTTGAAGAGGAATAATATAATGCCTCTCTTCCTTAATTAGTTTGACTTTTTCTGAGTCAAGTGACTCCCTCTAAAGTCTGAAGGATAATCATCTTCCTTTGTTGTTACCCTGCCTAGAACAAGCAACAACAAACGAAAGGAAACAAGAAAATAATATCTCCTAGTGGATATTTATGAGTACATCTCTAGAATCAAAACATTTTAAAGATTGTTGTCACAGCTACAACACCTACTTGTAATGTAGCAACCTTAGAAATGTAGGTTATAGTCATGATAAATAAAACAATCAAACCTGGAATCTTTACTTCTAGTGCGTTGTTCTTCTGAATGCACTGAGACTTCTCTGGGTCCATGGTTTGCATCAGGGCTTCCTTTCTCTTGCAAATATCCTTATGACAATGATGAAAAATATGTACATATACAAGTGCATACCTGAGAGTGTACATCAATGGAGGTTCTTCTTGTTTGTCATTGTCATGATGATCAATGACGTTCCTCGCTTGTTTTCCTTGTAGCCATCTATCCCACACAAGTCTCTCACGAAGTCTACAACAACCTTTACAAGGTCATGTTCATTGTTGACTTTTAACAATATTCCAAACACGTTGTTGTAACTATCCTTGTAGCTCTTGTTGCTACTCAACACTGTTACAACTTGATTTCAGATCTGTATTAAAGGGTTCAATCTGGTATGTAATCAACATCTTCAATGTACTTGGACAAATCATCAACATCCTTCTATGTTTGTTGGAATATAAACTAGCACTATCATTAAACACTTGTATCAATGAATGGCATCAAAGGATCCTAGGCTAGAGCAATAGGACAACATAGATGTAGTTCATAAATTTGTCCATATGTATTTTTGTTTTAGTAAGTTTCATTGGTCCACTCTTTTCATCAATATCTTCAGGTGATTATAATTTCCCGTGGAGGGAAATTCATGGGTATATGGAGCATCATAAGCAAGAGACAACACTTAATAAGATCCATCAATATTAGCATTTATTCATTTGGAGTCTGCTTACTAGATAAGGGTAATGGACCTACTAATGTCCAAGAAGTTGGCCTTAATATTGGCTTTAAATTCGGCCTTCTTTTCTCAGAAAGCCATCATTGAGACTGCTTCAAAATGGATACAATTTTTTTACTTTTTGCCAGCTTCAGAAATATCACTTTAGAAATTAAACTTGGCATAGATCTATGGATGAGCTTGTTCTCAAGCCTGTGGTCATCTTCAGGATTTGTTTTAGGGTTTGACCCTTTTATTTTTACCATAAAAATTCAAGAAGAGTTCGGCCCTTTCCTTCTAGGCATGTTGTGTTAGTGCGACAACCTTAGAGTGTTAGACGGTAAGGGTATTAGTCTTACAGATTTGTTGTTAGATCATTTTTTTGGTATCTTTAGGGGTCCGACCCTTCTCCTAGGCTCTTAACCTTCTTCCTTCACCACAAAACCTTTAGATAGGGGGTTCAACCCTTCTCCTAAGCTCTGACCCTTCTTCCTTTACCACATAATTTTCAGAAGGGGTCTGACCGTTTTCTTCTAGGATGTGACAACTTAGAAATTACCCTACAGTATTGTGGTTTTCTTAGAGGCCTGCGGCCATCCCTTTTAAGCCTTCAATCAAGCCTTTGCCTCCTATTCTCCAATTTATTAGGTATGAGGTTAAGTCTATTACAATTATGTTGTTAGGACTCTTCTGCAGCAGCCTAGAGGGGCCTCTCCAAGTTGTGGTTTTTCTTCAAGACCCTCAATACCTCACAACAAAATTTAAGTGGAGGTTCCGGCCTCTTTGAGGGGCTTCTCTTTTTTCTGCAGTCTCTTAATCATCTACCATAGGGAATTAATAAGGGTCCGACCCTCTTTCTCTTCACTCCTACAGTAAGGTTTACCTTCAATTTTAATGTGCAATAGTCTTCTTCAAGCCTGCTCTGAAACCATGTCATATTTTTAGTGAGCTATGGCTCATGTATCTTCTTTAAATTTTATGTTTAACTATAACTTGAACCATAACTATTGTAGCAAACCAATATCACAACAATAATAACCATGCACAAGAACACAAGATGTATCATGGGAAACCCTTGTCAACAAGGGAAGAAAACCCATCCAATCCTTTGCTATATTCCTCAAGAGAAAGACCTCCCACACCATCACCAAACCTAGCACACAAGACGGTGTTGCAATTCTCATAATTTCAGACCATAACTTATGAAATCATGAGATGACACAATGATAAGTGTATTTCCTCAATGGGGATTCACCTTTATTTATATAAGACTTGTCACATCAAATGATGTGTCTTTTGGCACAATAGGGATGACCTCAATAACTCAAAATATAATTGATAATTACCATATTAATTATTATCTTTTATATTAATTATCTTTTACATTATTTATCTTT
>ML836825.1:26982-56724 GCA_009831015.1 Picea engelmannii | reverse complement strand
AGGCAACTTAACAACCATCATCATCAATTTAATGATTTCTAAGTGGAGCAAGGGTTCAATTTCATTTGCCAACTGGTGTTGAATCTTGCATTCATGGGTATGTATCTAAATCCCTCCATTCATAGGAGTGGCCTGAAGACATCATGGAGGGTGATGTGCAAACATCAACACAACCTTCTACACTTATTGATACACCTACTCTTACACACACCAGTGGTCATCCACTATCGGATACAGGGCCTTCTACTGTCAGGGGCAGGCCTGACAAACAACCCCTTGTCTTTTCTCGTAAAAGGGGGAGAGGCGGAGGCCGACATTGATATTAGATAGCTAACTGCTAGGTTTGTTTCATTTGTCATTGTATATCAGACATCTACAGACTCCATCATGATGATGAATCATGAGATACATTTTATAATTATATATGTGATGTCATTTTGTATTGGAGAGGCCCTTTGACGCAGACCTATCGGCCCTCGGGTCGAGATCCGCTCACAGGATCGTTCTTTAAACCCTTTTGAGCCGGATCGGCTCTTTCAGATTCCCTGCTGGAATCTGCGATTTATCGATCCACAGGTCCTTTTCGCAGCTTGCAGTCTCGCGAGTTCACGAGTCGTGACTCCAGACTCTCCCTTCTCAAATCCGCGATACCCGAGATAGCGAAATGGTTATGGCCCCTTCCCTGTCAGCACCTTCTGTGTGTGTGACCACCGGCTAGGCTTAAATGCCAGCGATCTCTCGCAACTCGCCACTTCATGAGTTTCAACGTCGTGCCTTCGTGCTCTTACCTCACGAATTCTCGATAAGCGAGAAGTCAACGGAGTGTTGACTCCCTCCAATATGTGACGTGTGTCCGCCGGTCTAATTCCCTGGCCCACTGTGTGGTTCTGCCACGTGTCCTCCTCCGATGGACGGCTTAGATTCTTTCGCGACTTCGCTACTCGCCGCTTTGGGACTTTCGGGATGAAAGTCTCGACCCCTTACCCTCCGATATGTCGAAATGGTGAAATTTCGACACGTCTTCTACGCGGGTCCCACGATGGAACTTCCCGCCTTTTTGTTGTTCTCGGACTTCGCGAATCCGAACGCTAAGCCTTCAGCTCTTCAACTCGCGAAACCCCGAATTGGTCGATGAAGGTCTGTCCTCCGTATTGGCGAGCATGCCACCTGTCCACTCTCAGATAGGCGGTCCTGATCCTCTTCGCGACTTCGCCTATCGCGAAGTCAAGAGTCTTCCTCATCTAACTCCCTCGCAACTCCTGACAGATCTAAAGGCTGTCGGGTTCTATGGCTAAGATCTGACGTTTCAGATCCGTCCCTTCTCTATGCGCTCCTTCGTTGCTCCCTTGAAGTGAAATCTTCAACGACCCAGATCTCCTTGGCTGATCCGACGACAGCTATTGCTCCTCCCGAGCTTTGGCGCTTTTCTTCAAACACTTGGAAGAATTTCAAATTCTCGAAGGCCTAGACCTTTGCTCCTTTTCCTCTGCGAGCTCTGCGACTTGAGTCTTCACCTGTGCGTATAAAAACGCTGTCCCTCCTGAGCTTTGGGAACTTTGAACTCTTTCAGAGAGTTCTCTGGCCTCTGCACTCCTTGCAACTGTGGCTCCGTGCACCGAAAAGCACTATTCCTCCTAAGCTTTACTCTCGAATCCTTGAGGGATTCTACGACTTCTGCGCTTTTGCAGAGTCTTCACGCACACGGTGCTATCTCTTCTGAGCTTCTCTGAGACTAAGACCTCTAAGGAAAATAATTCCTTCTCCCTTCTCCCTCAGATGGAGAAATATGATGCCCTCCTGGCACTCTGTCTGCTCAAGCAACCTATTGCTGAGTCTTTCAGGGTGTTCAACCACCCTGTAAAGATCCCTCTATGGACTCTTCTTCAATCACAGAACTCAACAGAGTTCCCTTCTTCTCTGTGCCTATCTGCACACTGTCTCAATGCCCTCCTGGCAGAGTATCAAGAATCCTCCATGATTCTTGCTTCTAATGAACTCACATCAGAGTTCTTCCTCTATGCACTCCTTGCACTGGCTCAATGCCCACTTGGCAGAGCTTTTACATAACTCCTCAGAGCTTCTGTCTGCAACTGTGTTCCTCCTACACAACCTTTCCTCCTCAGAGGTATTCAACAACCTCAAAGGTCTTCCTCTGAATTGTTGATTTCAGTTTCTGTGCCCACTTGGCACATCTTTGTCTGACTCCACAGAGTTCAGAAGTGCATCCATGCACTGGTATCCAGAGACCGCAGTACTCTGTCACGCCCTCCTGGCATAAAACCACAAAGAACCTCTCAAGCCTGAAAATCAACCAACTCCTGCAAATGACTGGCATACATCTGCAACATAACATGAACACTCAAAGACATTCATTCAACACAGGAAATATGCAGGGAAAACTGTTGTTTATATTAAATGGCAAATGCCTAGTTTTTTTACAAGGTGTTCCTGAGCACGGCCTGTAACAAGGTCACGACTCCTTTTCTTCTGCTCTCTACTCGCAGACTCTCTTACCATGAGATACAATTACAATGAAAGATATTTTACATGAGGGGCTCTTTGAGCTCTTCCCTCCAATCTACCTACCCTATTCAATTACATTGAATGGGCTGTCTAGTCCACCATCCGGATCTAGATCTCAGCCTTCAAACATTAAAGGCCTACCTACTTCTACGCTTGTGCAAGGCACGGCTTCACGACTCAACATCCTAAACATTAAATTACATTCAAATTCAAAATGGAAGACGAGGGCTGCGCCTCTCTTCAGCTTTGAATGCACGCGCTGATGTGGATGGTTGGCTGACATGGAGCGATGCTTCTGCATCATACTCCTCAGCTGCAAAATTCCTGAGCTCTTGCTCATGAGCTTCCACTCTCAGCTGTGGAAATCCTCCTGGATCCCAAACAAATTTTTGGAGCTGTTTATCTGCTGCATCTCCCTGCTGCTGCTTCTTTTCTTTTGCTCAACTTCTCTTCACTGAAAGTTTCTGCTGACCTGACCATCAGCTCCCTGATCACCTCGATCACTTCGTCCAGCTGCTCCAGTGGCTGGCCCTGTTCATGCAGTCTCTCCAGTTGCAAAAATTTTCTGCGATTGGGTAGATCACAATGATCTCCCATGCCTGCTTCATCAGATGCTTCCAACTTCGCCTGTTGGATGTGCACACTCTGCACTATCACCCTTCTCTCCAGGGCTTCAATCTGTTCATACAGATCAGCGAAACTAATGCTGTCTGCTTCTTCTTCTTCTTCTGCAAGCTCCAATGCTGTAGTCTTTTCAGTTTCCTGGCTGAAAATATTGAGCCATTCCTCGGAATGCTCATCTTCTTCTGCTTCTTAGGCAGCTTCCAAAGTCTGCTCCAATTCTTCTTTGACAGTCTCAGCTGTCTGTCTTACTTCTGTTGTTGCTGCCTCATCTGCAACACAGAATTTGGCCTCCTCTGGGCTATGTGGCAGGAATATCTGAATTCCTCCAATCATCAGAAGATTCCTCAGGTCTTCCTCCTTTGTCAGCTGCATCTGCTGATCCAAACTCACCTCTGAGTTTATGAGACCCTCAGATAGGCTCATCTGTTCATCCCTGCCCACCTGGCAATATGGGATTTTCCTGCTGCTTCCTTGGCAGACTATGAGATCAACTGATCCCATCTTTATGAGCACCTCAGGCTGAATTGAACTCACCTTCGAGTCCATGAGACTTTCAGACAGTCCCATCTCTGTTCCCTTGCCCACCTGGCAAACTGGAAACTTACTGCTGCCCTCCTGGCAGTCTGTGAGATCCCGCAGCGATCTCGATCCATTGCCCTCCTGGCAGTGTGAAATTCCTTGGCTGTCCTCATGACAGTCTATGAGACCCTGCAACGATCTCAACTCTTTGCCCACCTGGCAATTGAGAATTTCCTCTCTACCCTCCTGGCAGTTCTTGAGATCTTCAGCTGATCCCAATTCATCCTAACTACTGAGGCTTCTCCCAGTCTCTGGTTCACATACCTGAACCCTTTTCTCTGGTTTGTTGAGGTTTTCAACATGCCTCAACCATCCTCTTAACAGCGTACGTTGTCTTCTAGCCATCAACTCCTTGACTGGCCATTTTGCTTTCGCCTTCCTCATGGGCCATTCGTATACCCATCTCGACTTGGCGTTTTGTTGCATCCGCAATGCAAGCTTTTCCAATTCTGCCTTTATATCAGCGAGCTCTTCATCTATTTCAGATCTGCTCATCAACTCTGGGTTCTTCCTTCCAGCGTATCTTTGGCCTTCAGTAGCCATATCGTTGTCCCTGTCTGCCCTCCTAGCAAACCTGCTGCTGTCACTCTGCACCCTGAGTGTTTCTAGCATCTTTTGCAGTCCTCCTGACTGTCTCCTTGATTGCTACTTACCTGCAACCAATCATCTACAGAGCTTCCAGTAGCCTGCCTTCTTTTTCCCTCTCTGCCTGCAGTATACAGACAAAGTATCAACTCTGATACCACTTGACGCAGACCTATCGGTCCTCTGGCCGAGATCCGCTCACATGATCGTTCTTTAAACCCTTTTGAGTCGGATCTGCTCTTTCGGATTCCCTGCTGGAATCTGCGATTTATCGATCCATAGGTCCTTTTCGCAGCTCGCAGTCTCGCGAGTTCACGAGTTGTGACTCCCGACTCTCTCTTCTCAAATCCGCGATACCCGAGATCGCGAAATGGTTGTGGCCCCTTCCTTGTCAGCACCTTCTGTGTGTGTGACCACCGGCTAGGCTTAAATGCCAACGATCTCTCGCAACGCGCCACTTCACGAGTTTCAACGTCGTGCCTTCGTGCTCTTACCTCACGAATTCCTGATAAGCGAGAAGTCAACGAAGTGTTGACTCCCTCCAATATGTGACGTGTGTCCGCCGGTCTAATTCCCGGGCCCACTGTGTGGTTCTGCCACGTGTCCTCCTCCGATGGACGGCTTAGATTCTTTCGCGACTTCGCTACTCGCCGCTTTGGGACTTTCGGGACGAAAGTCTCGACCCCTTACCCTCCGATATGCGGAAATGGCGAAATTTCGACACGTCTTCTACGCGGGTCCCACGATGGAACTTCCTGCCTTTTTGTAGTTCTCGGACTTCGCGTCTTCACAAATCCGGACGCTAAGCCTTCAGCTCTTCAACTCGCGAAACCCGAATTGGTCGATGAAGGTCTGACCTCCGTATTAGCGAGCATGCCACCTGTCCACTCTCAGATAGGCGGTCCTGATCCTCTTCGCGACTTCGCCTCTCGCGAAGTCAAGAGTCTTCCTCCTCTAACTCCCTCGCAACTCCTGACAGATCTAAAGGCTGTCGGGTTCTATGGCTAAGATTTGACGGTTCAGATCTGTCCCTTTTCTATGCACTGCTCCCTGGACGTGAAATCTTCAACGACCCAGATCTTCTCGGCTGATCCGACGACAGTTATTGCTCCTCCCGAGCTTTGGCACTTTTCTTCCAACACTTGGAAGAATTTCAAATTCTCGAAGGCCTCGACCTTCGCTCATTTTCCTCTGCGAGCTCTGCGACTCGAGTCTTTGCCTATGCGTATAAAAACGCTGCCCCTCCTGAGCTTTGGGAACTTTGAACTCTTTTTAGAGAGTTCTCTGGCCTCTGCACTCCTTGCAGCTGTGGCTCCGTGCACCGAAAAACACTATTCCTCCTGAGCTTTACTCTCGAATCCTTTTGGGATTCTACGACTTCTGCACTTCTGCAGAGTCTTCACGCACACGGTGCTATCTCTTCTGAGCTTCTCTGAGACTCAGACCTCTAAGGAAAATAATTCCTTCTCCCTTCTCCCTCAGATGGAGAAATATGATGCCCTCCTGGCACTCTGTCTGCTCAAGCAACCTATTGTTGAGTCTTTCAGGGTGTTCAACCACCCTGCGAAGATCCCTCCATGGACTCTTCTTCAATCACAAAACTCAACAGAGTTCCCTTCTTCTCTGTGCCTATCTGCACACTGTCTCAATGCCCTCCTGGCAGAGTATCAAGAATCCTCAATGATTCTTGCTTCTAATGAACCCACAACAGAGTTCTTCCTCTGTGCACTCCTTGCACTGGCTCAATGCCCACTTGGCAGAGCTTTTACAGAACTCCTCAGAGCTTTTGTCTACAACTGTGTTCCTCCTACATAGCCTTTCCTCCTCATAGGTATTCAACAACCTCAAAAGTCTTCCTCTGAATTGTTGATTTCAGTTTCTGTGCCCACCTGGCACGTCTTTGTCTAACTCCGCAGAGTTCAGAAGTGCATCCATGCACTGGTATCCAGAGACCGCAGTACTCTGTCACGCCCTCCTGGCATAAAACCACAAAGAACCTCTCAAGCCTGAAAATCAACCAACTCCTGCAAATGCCTAACATACATCTGCAACATAACATGAACACTCAAAGACATTCATTCAACACAGGAAATATGCAGGAAAAACTGCTGTTTGTATTAAATGGCAAATGCCTAGTTTTTTTACAAGGTGTTCCTGAGCACGGCCTGTAACAAGGTCACGGCTCCTTTTCTTCTGCTCTCTACTCGCAGACTCTCTTACCATGAGATACAATTACAATGAAAGATATTTTACATGAGGGGCTCTTTGAGCTCTTCCCTCCAATCTACCTACCCTATTCAATTACATTGAATGGGCTGTCTAGTCCACCATCCGGATCTAGATCTCAGCCTTCAAACATTAAAGGCCTACCTACTTCTATGCCTGTGCAAAGCACGGCTTCACGGCTCAACAACATAAACATTAAATTACATTCAAATTCAAAATGGAAGACGAGGGCTGTGCTTCTCTTCAACTTTGAATGCACGCGCTGACGTGGCTGGCTGGCTGACGTGGAGAGATGCTCCTGCATCATACTCCTCAGCTGCAAAATTCATGAGCTCCTGCTCATGAGCTTCCACTCTTAGCTGTGGAAATCCTCCTGGATCCCAAACAAATTTTTGGAGTTGTTTATCTGCTGCATCTCCCTGCTGTTGTTGCTGCTGCTGCTTCTTTTCTTCTGCTCAGCTTCTCTTCGCTGACAGTTTCTGCTGACCTGACCATCAGCTCCCTGATCACCTCGATCACTTCGTCCAACTGCTCCAGTGGTTGGCCCTGTTCATGCAGTCTCTCCAGCTGCAAAATTTTCTGCAATTGGGTATATCACAATGATCTCCCATGCCTGCTTCATCAGCTGCTTCCAACTTCGCCTGTTGGATGTGCACACTCTGCACTATCACCCTTCTCTCCATGGCTTCAATCTGTTCATACAGATCAATCAAACTAATGCTGTCTGCTTCTTCTTCTTCTTCTGCAAGCTCCAATGCTGTAGTCTTTTCAGTTTCCTGGCTGAAAATATTGAGCCATTCCTCGGAATGCTCATCTTCTTCTTCTGCTTCTTGGGCAGCTTCCAAAGTCTGCTCCAATTCTTCTTTGACAGTCTCAACTCGCTGTCTTACTTCTGTTGTTGCTGCCTCATTTGCAACACAGACTTTGGTCTCCTCTGGGCTATGTGGCAGGAATATCTGAATTCCTCCAATCATCAGAAGATCCTCAGATCTTCCTCCTTTGTCAGCTGCATTTGCTATTCCAAACTCACCTCTGAGTTTATGAGACCCTCAGATAGTCTCATCTGTTCATCCTTGCCCACCTGGGAATATGGGATTTTCCTGCTGCTTCCTTGGCAGACTATGAGATCAACTGATCCCATCTTTATCAGCACCTTAGGCTGAATTGAACTCACCTCCGAGTCCATGAGACTTTCAGACAGTCCCATCTTTGTTCCCTTGCCCACCTGGCAAACTGGAAACTTACTGCTGCCCTCCTGGCAGTCTGTGAGATCCCGCAGCGATCTTGATCCATTGCCCTCCTGGCAGTGTGAAATTCCCCGACTGTCCTCATGACAGTCTATGAGACCCCACAACGATCTCAACTCTTTGCCCACCTGGCAATTGGGAATTTCCTCTCTGCCCTCCTGGCAGTTCTTGAGATCTTCAGCTGATCCCAATTCATCCTCACTACTGAGGCTTCTCCCAGTCTCTGGTTCACATACTTGAACCCTTTTCTTTGGTCTGTTGAGGTTTTCAGCATGCCTCAACCATCCTCTTAACAACCTACGCTGTCTTCTAGCCATCAACTCCTTGACTGGCCATTTTGCTTTCGTCTTCCTCATGGGCCATTCGTATACCCATCTGGACTTGGCATTTTGTTGCATCCACAATGCAAGCTTTTCCAATTCTTCCTTTATATCAGCGAGCTCTTCATCTATTTCAGATCTGCTCATCATCTTTGGGTTCTTCCTTCCAGCGTATCTTCGGCCTTCAGTATCCATATTGCTGTCCCTGTCTGCCCTCCTAGCAAACCTGCTGTTGTCACTCTGCACCCTGAGTGTTTCCAGCATCTTTTGCAGTCCTCCTGACTGTCTCCTTGATTGCTACTTACCTGCAACCAATCATCTACAGAGATTCCAGTACCTTGCCTTCTTTTTCCCTCTTTGCCTGCAGTATACAGACAAAGTATCAACTCTGATACCACTTGACGCAGACCTATCAGCCCTCGGGCCGAGATCCACTCACAGGATCGTTCTTTAAACCCTTTTGAGCCGGATCGGCTCTTTCGGATTCCCTGCTGGAATCTGCGATTTATCGATCCACATGTCCTTTTCACAGCTCGCAGTCTTGCGAGTTCGCGAGTCGTGACTCCCGACTCTCCCTTCTCAAATCTGCGATACCCGAGATCGCGAAATGGTTATGGCCCCTTCCTTGTCAGCACCTTCTGTGTATGTGACCACCGACTAGGCTTAAATGCCAGCGATCTCTCGCAACTCGCCACTTCGCGAGTTTCAACGTCGTGCCTTCGTGCTCTTACCTCACGAATTCCCGATAAGCGAGGAGTCAACGGAGTGTTGACTCCCTCCAATATGTGATGTGTGTCCGCCGGTCTAATTCTCGGGCCCACTGTGTGGTTCTGCCACGTGTCCTCCGATGGACGGCTTAGATTCTTTCATGACTTCGCTACTCGCCGCTTCGGGATGAAAGTCTCGACCCCATACCCTCCGATATGCCGAAATTCCGACACGTCTTCTACGCGGGTACCACGATGGAACTTCCCGCCTTTTTGTAGTTCTCGGACTTCGCGACTTCGCGAATTCGGACGTTAAGCCTTCAACTCTTCAACTCGTGAAACCCCGAATTGGTCGATGAAGGTTTGACCTCCGTATTGGCGAGCATGCCACCTGTCCACTCTCAGATAGGCGGCCCTGATCCTCTTCGCGACTTCGCCTCTCGCGAAGTCAAGAGTCTTCCTCATCTAACTCCCTCGCAACTCCTGACAGATCTAAAGGCTGTCGGGTTCTATGGCTAAGATCTGACGGTTCAGATCCGTCCCTTCTCTATGCGCTCCTCCGCTGCTCCCTGGACGTGAAATCTTCAACGGTCCAGATCTTCTCGGCTGATCCGACGACAGCTATTGCTCCTCCCGAGCTTTGGCGCTTTTCTTCCAACACTTGGAAGAATTTCAAATTCTCGAAGACCTTGACCTTCGCTCCTTTTCCTCTGCGAGCTCTGTGACTTGAGTCTTTGCCTGTGCGTATAAAAACGCGGTCCCTCCTGAGCTTTGGGAACTTTGAACTCTTTTCAGAGAGTTCTCTGGCCTCTGCACTCCTTGCAGCTGTGGCTCCGTGCACCGAAAAGCACTATTCCTCCGGAGTTTTACTTTCGAATCCTTGAGGGATTCTACAACTTCTACGCTTCTGCAGAGTCTTGACGCACACGGTGCTATCTCTTTTGAGCTTCTCTGAGACTCAGACCTCTAAGGAAAATAATTCCTTCTCCCTTCTCCCTCAGATGGAGAAATATGATGCCCTCTTGGCACTCTGTCTGCTCAAGCAACCTATTGCTGAGTCTTTTAGGGTGTTCAGCCACCCTGCGAAGATCCCTCTATGGAATCTTCTTCAATCATAGAACTCAACAGAGTTCCCTTCTTCTCTATGCCTATCTGCACACTGTCTCAATGCCCTCCTGACAGAGTATCAAGAATCCTCAATGATTCTTGCTTCTAATGAACCCACAACAAAGTTCTTCCTCTGTGCACTCCTTGCACTGGCTCAATGCCCACTTGGCAGAGCTTTTACATAACTCCTCAGAGCTTCTGTCTGCAACTGTGTTCCTCCTACACAGCCTTTCCTCCTCAGAGGTATTCAACAACCTCAAAGGTCTTCCTCTGAATTGTTGATTTCAGTTTCTGTGCCCACCTGACACGTCTTTGTCTCACTCTGCAGAGTTCAGAAGTGCATCCATGCACTGGTATCCAGAGACCGCAGTACTCTGTCACGCCCTCCTGGCATAAAACCACAAAGAACCTCTCAAGCCTGAAAATCAACCAACTCCTACAAATGCCTAGCATACATCTGCAGCATAACATGAACACTCAAAGACATTCATTCAACACAGGAAATATGCAGGAAAAACTGTTGTTTGTATTAAATGGCAAATGCTTAGTTTTTTTACAAGGTGTTCCTGAGCACGGCCTGTAACAAGGTCACAACTCCTTTTCTTCTGCTCTTTACTCGCAGACTCTCTTACCATGAGATACAATTACAATGAAAGATATTTTACATGGGGGGCTCTTTGAGCTCTTCCCTCCAATCTACCTACCCTATTCAATTACATTGAATGGGTTGTCTAGTCCACCATCCGGATCTAGATCTCAGCCTTCAAACATTAAAGGCCTACCTACTTCTACGCCTGTGCAAAGCACGACTTCACGACTCAACAACCTAAACATTAAATTACATTCAAATTCAAAATCGAAGACGAGGGCTGCGCCTATCTTCAGCTTTGAATGCACGCGCTGACGTGGCTGGCTGGCTGACGTGGAGAGATGCTCCTGCATCACCCTTCAACATTCAATATCGACTTTGATGTATAAGTTTTTATTTGGCATCCACTAGTGACTACACATATATCAGTGATTTCTCCATATTTATGTGCCAATGTGTTTATCTGATGTTGTTGTTGCTTTATATGTTTAAAATTTTGAAAAAAATGAATATATTTTGTATTTTTTAATGTTTGTCGTGGTTTTCCGATTTTTTGCCGAAACGATTTTTTTTGGACCGTCGTCGACTTTTTGCCGATGCCGACTTTTTCAACACTGATCCAAACTGAACCAATCTCAGACTCCAATTTAGGATTATAACTCCCCGCTTAAGAGTTGTTAGTACCCAACAATTGCGTTGCTTGTTGAGGAAAATTAGTCCTAGTATGATCTAAGGTGTACCACTTGTTGGCTTTGGGTTGAATGTCCTCATAGCCCAATCCGATAAAATTTTAGGGTTCATTGTTTGGTAACTTTTTCTTGCTAGATTTTCTGGTTACTCCAAAAGTATTGACACCAAGTTTGGGGGTGATTCGTGAGATTTGCGGTACATGGTATATATTCAGCCCCTGGATGGTCCAACATCGATTGTAGCATGAGAGATGGTATTTGATGGATATCCACAGTTAAGATAGCTTTCTTAGTAGATGCTTGACCTCAGTTGTTTGCATGCTTGGTGCTTTTCCCTGGGGCATTGGAGATCTCTTGGCAGTTTGGTGGATGCTCTTCATTGAGGCCTCATAGAGGAGCCAATTGTTTGGAGAGCACACTACAAGGGATGTGGACCATTGGGCATCATGGAGGAGGGCTTCAAGCCCTAGTTGGCACATGGCAACTTGGTTTCCTATTTGGAGGGTTGGAGATGTCTTAGGGATGCTTGGGGTTTCAACAATGTTCTTGTAGGGGGTAGCTGACCTAGTGGAGTACATTGCTTTGGAGGATAGATGGAGTTTGTCAAGGCTCGTGATGGAGTGGTGTGGACTTGCCTTGTGTAGCTACATCACCTTGGAGTTATTATTGTGCACACCATCACCATTGGAGCATGACACTTCTACTCTAGAGTGGACGCCTCACTTGTGTGGCCTCCAAGGGCTCATGTAGGTTGCTTGCAAGGGCTTAGGCCCACATAGTGTTGTTGCCCTCACTTTCCTCTCATATAAATAGAGTAAGGAGAAAGTATTTCCACAACATATTCACTCACTCACTTGTATTCACTCATGTGATGAGATGCGACTAGGAGAAGAGAGTGCACACGTCCCGTCTCTCTATTAAGTCTTCACTTGTACTTGTATTATCTCTTGTACTTGTATTATCTCTCTCTCTCTTGAGGTATTATGGTTTCTTGGAGCATCTTGGATTTTCTTGGAGCATCTTGGAGTTCTAGGTTTAGGATTTATCCCTTAGAGATTGGAGATTAGGGTTTTTAGAAAAAACTCTAGGGTGGATTTGTGAAGAAGAAGAGAAGAGGAGGATGTTTTGCCTTGGATTTGTGAAGAAGAAGAAAAAGAGAGATTCTTGCACTTGGATCTTCTTGGTTGAGCTAGGGTTTGATGATTTACCCTAGCGAGGGCCTTTTTGGATAGTTGAAGTTTTTGTACTAGCCTTGAGAGAAGGCTATGCTATGTACTTGTACTTCATCTTGAGCTTGTATATGACGTTTCCAACTGTCCACATTTTGTGTCATTTTCAGATTTGAATTTCAGCTATATATGTTCTTTATGCTTTGCTATTTACAACCACTTATAAAAACAAATTTATAAAAACAAATGTGAAAGAAAACATAAAAAAGGAAATTATAAAAAATATTTAAAAAAAATATACAAAAAGAACTACTAAAGAAAACATAAAAAAACCTATGTAAAAAAAGGTTAAAAGGGGCGAGGGTGATTTTTTAACATATGTAAACAAACCCCCCGGTTATAACAAATAAATTGTCTTACATTAAGTTCTTTAATGTTTTGTTATATTTTTTTATAATTTTTAAATTGTATTACATTAATTTATATTTTCTATCATTTTATTTTTATGTTAATTTGTTTAAAATTGTTTTTTAATGTTTTTTTATATTCTTTTTATTTAATGTTATATATATATTTTTTGTAATTTTGTTTTTATGTTAATTTATATTTTTTATAATTTTATTTTTATGTTATTTATAATTTTTTTAAAAAATGTTTTTTTATATTCTTCTTATAATTTTGTTTTTATGTTATTTTATTATTTTTTAATACTTTTACTTGTTTTTTAAAACAAGATTTTTTGTGTTTGGTTTTTATATGCATGTGATAATATTATTTTTAAAGGATTTTTTTATTGTTTTTAAAATTTATTTTAATTCCTTTTCCATATTTATTTTAATTGTTAAAAAATATTGTTTTTATTTTTATTTATTCATTTTAGATTGTTTTAAATTTATTTTTTTATTTTTTTAAATAAATAAGTTTTTAAAAGATTTTTTTTTTAATTATTTTAAAGAAAAAAATGATGGTGAAGAAGGTGCGAGTATGACAATTTTGATTATAACAATGACAATTTTGTAGACAATGGTTTAAAAAATATTGGAATCTTAAGTTTAAAATAAAAAGGGCATTACTGCTCGCACCTCTTTTTGATTCAAGGGTTGATTTTAAGATTTGGTTGCAATGGTACAAGTTGTTAAGACCATGGTTTCAAACTAGTTATATTTTAACCTAAAAAAGAGTGCTACTCATAGTACCACTTTTCAATTTGATGGTTGATTTAATATTTTGTTTGTAATGGTACCAATTGTCAAGTCCATGGTTTGAAACTAGTTGTAATAACTCAGAAAAAAGAAAAGAGGCGCTATTGTTAGCACCGCTTTTCGATTCAAGGGTTGATTTTAAGGATTTTGTTAGAAACATTAAAGATCATGATTGCAAAAGGTTGTAATTTTAAGCCCTCGAAAAAGTAGGGTGCCACTGATGGCGCCATGTTATGAAATGAAGGTAAAAACAACTAATAAATATGACCTTTAAGAAAACGAGAACTCTGGAGGGTTCTCGTCAAGTTGATAACTTTGTTAAAAAATAAAATCGTTATAGAACAAAACTAAGATCATAAAACACTAAGATAAGAATGAATTAAGACTAATGAAGATGTGAAATGTATGGATGGGTTCAAGGCAGAAGAAAGATGAAACAGATAAAATTAGCACAAAAGTATGGATGGAAGTAGGTAGATTGCACTTCAGAAAGTGAAATGAACAACGTAAATAGAAGAATGATTTGGAAGGATTAAATAAAAGTTTATATTGAAATATCTCATGTTTACGAATGTGGGAGGCTAACAAAGAGGAACTAAAGTTGTGACGAGGAGGTTAATGCGAATGTTTGTCCTTGGATTCCTAACCTTGGTTTTTCACGGGCCAAGGAATCCAAGCATTACATAACTGTCGACCTTTACTGGCATCTGAAGATGCTCACGGGAAAAGAATTGATTGAAAGAAATGAAGCGCATCAAGAGGTTCTCCTCCAGTTTGAAAAAACAAGCCCGTGGACCATAAGATAACTTGCTAGCAAAGAAGATCGTTGGTGCAGAATTCTCCAATCTAGATTATCCCCGACCCCAGGTGCTTGTAGCAGGTGACCATCCTCCCTTGGTCTGATTTTACTGTTTGCTTTTTTGTTTTCTAGTTTAAGAGGCCTGGGAGCCATAGCCCCACCTCACTTTAATAATTAATGCAACAGGTAGATATCTCTCAGTGTTTTCTATACCAATCTTTGTTTTGGACATCTCATGATATGTAATTTCAAGTTAAACCGGTTTCTCAATACCAGTCTTTGTTTTGGACATCTCATGATATGTAATTTCAAGTTAAACCAATTTCTCAAGACAACTGGACTTGATAAAATGCTCTTCTATTGTTGGTCTGGTTTCCCTTATGAGAGACCACCAACACAATCATTGTACAATTCTCTTTTCAAGTAATTCAAAGTAATGTGGATAGTTCTAAAAAACCAATATTTCAAATAGATGAGACTTGGTAAAAAAATTATTAATAATAATAAAAACAAACAATTAAAAATTATTAATGTAGAAAATGAAAAATAAAATTAATATTCAAATTAATTGGTATAAGTTATATAAAATAATCTAATAACAAAGGAGAGAAATAAAGACCCTAATCAAGTAAGAAGGTTAGGGAAAGTCAATTAAGTAATATAAATGAAAGTCAGTTAAGTAATATAAATAATAATAAGATTACTTTATATAACTTATACCAATTAATTAGATGACAATTTGATGACTTATTCATTTCTTAATTAGTAATTTTTAATATTTTATTGTTTTTCTTTTTTATTATTAATATCTTTGATTAATTTTCCCCGAATGGGGTGTCACCGGGAACATTATGCCCATGGCCATGTGGCCGGACACTTGGCCACAACCCTCTTCACATCACGCCATCGCAACCCGCACTCCCTCCAAGCATTTAACCATGTATTCAATATATCGATCGACATACCCCTTCATTCATTTTTGCACAGAGCCAGTTATGGAAACGACGCTCCAGCTCGCAGAGGTTATTAATGCGATGGGCTGGCTTCCTAACCAGTCCCATCGCAAGCCCTGAATCCATGGTTTTTGTCCTGCGCCGGTGAAGCTTATGGCTCATTCACATCTTTTGCCTCTTGCTCCTCGCAGTCACACACCAGTCCGGGTTTCTCTTCACCACTGGTTCGAGCTCTTCCCTCCGCTCCACCTCCGCTTCGAGCTCTTCCTTCTGCTCCACCTCTGGTCCATTTCCTCCCCTCCTCTCCTGGTCTTCTTCCCGATGTTGCGACAACGAGGAAAATCAAAGCGCGGGGTGGCTTGGTACGCTGCGAGGGGCAGAGGCTTGCGGGGTCGAGGCAAGCAAGCTCCTCAGAACTTGTCTTAAACTCCTAACCGTGCCACCACTCCGGAAATCCCTCCTGACCGTTCCACCACTCCAGAACTCCCTCCTTTGTCCTCACCGTTTGCTTGTAGAGTGGAGTGGTTTGATAGCTTTGAAAATTCCCTTGGTTTTGCACCTAATTTTAGCCCAGAACCGTTGCCCGTCCACCAGTCTCCACCTCGTCCCCCTCCTCCCTCCGCTCCCCCTAGTCCGATCGCCCCCCTCTCTTCTTCCTCCTCCCCTCTCCCTTCTTTCGCCTCCCCCTCCTCCGGCTTGTTCTCAGTGCGATGGGCTTTGGAATTTGAAGAACTCTATGGATTTTATCCAGAGCGCAGTCATGGATGTCAAGTGTGACATCAAGGAGTTGCTGAACATGGGTGAACGTCGGGCTTGTCACGAGGAACATCTGAAGTCTCTTCTTCGTGCTCTCCGACATACCACCCCAAAAACAGGGATTCCAGACAAGGATATAGCGCAAGACCTTCAGAAAGCACGGATGCCAGACCCCAGCTCCGGATGACTCCATCGTTCTTAGGTTTCATTGATTTTTTGATGTTTCCAAACAGATTAGTTTACTGGGTTCCAACCCTGCGAGGCATCCTAGCTTCTAGGCTTAGCACAGTTTTGTTTTTTACAGTTTTTGATAATTGCATGGACAATTGGGAACACTATGGCCATGTGGCAACATTGGTTTCCCACTAGGACGATGCTGCCAGGGTTTCTCGAACTACTGCACCAACTATAACTTTTGCACTTGAGCAGGCTTCAATATATTTTTCTAACTTACAAATAAAAAATATCTTTGATTAATTTTCTTTACTTAATTTTCTTTACTTAGAATATTTTTTAATTATTGTACTAACAATTAACATTTTTATAGATTATTTATTATATTTTTGGGTTTACTCTATTCTATTTTACAAAGTTTTGATACGATATATGAATGATGGTTGGAATGTTTACTCGAAATTTTTAATTGAAGGATCATCAAATTGTAAACAAACAAGTATAAGTAGGACAATAATAATAAGATTTAAGATTATTTTACAAAGTTTTGATACGATATATGAATGATGGTTGGAATGTTTACTCGAAATTTTTAATTGAAGGATCATCAAATTGTAAACAAACAAGTATAAGTAGGAATGTTTACTCGAAATTTTTAATTGAAGGATCATCAAATTGTAAACAAACAAGTATAAGTAGGACAATAATAATAAGATTTAAGATTTTTGTGATGTGGGAGAATCATAAAAAAATCATAAAAAAAAAAGTATAAGTAGGACAATAATAATAAGATTTAAGATTTTTGTGATGTGGGAGAATCATAAGAAAATCATTAAAAACACATACAATTATAATATTTTTGTGGGTGAGAAATGAAAAATGAAAAAGTTAAATTAATATTCAAATTAATTGGTGTAAGTTACATGATATAATTCTTATAATTCTTATAACAAAGGGGAGAAATAAACCAAATTAAGATAATGATGGATAGGGAAAGTGATTTAAGTAATATAAATGAAAGTGAGGGAAAGGGAAAATATAATAAGATTTTTTATATAACTTATATTAATTAATTTGACGATTATAACTTATAATAATTAATTAATATAAGTTATATAAAATAATCTAATAACAAAGGGGAGAAGTAAACCAAATTAAGATAATGATTGACCCTAATCAAGTAAAAGGGTTAGGAAGGTCAATAAAAGGGTTAGGAAGGTCAGTAAAGTAATATAAATGAAAGGGAAATAATAATAAGATTATTTTATATAACTTGTACCAATTAATAATTGACGACTTTTTCATTTGTCAGTTAGGAACTTTTAATTTTTTATTGTTTTTTTATTATTAATTCTTTTTTATTTAGAATATTTTTTAATTATTATACTAACGATTAATTTTTTTATACATTATTTATTATATTATTAACTTTTTTATACATTATTTATTTTTTATACATTATTTATTATATTATTAACTTTTTTAAACATTATTTATTATATTTTTGGGTTTACTCTTTTTTATTTTACAAAGCTTTAATATGATATCTTAATGATGAATGATGATTGGAATGTTTACTTGAAATTTTGAGTTAAAGGATCATCAAATTGTAAACTAGAAAAATATGAAAAATAAAAAAGTTTCCAGTCTGACCTAAGTGACTGACGTAGGGTTCTGCATCTAGCAGTCCGATCCGTTAAGTAAGCATTACCTTCCGTCCGTGAAGGTCTGACCTGAGCCCTTAGGTCCTGAGGTGCAATGAATTGATCCATGTATCATTTGATGAACTATCAGTAGAAGATTTCTACAAGATCTATCAGTACTTATAATACTAGAAAAATATGAAAAATAAAAAAGTTTAGCATAAGTTGGATAATAATAATATTTAATAATATTTTTTTAGGAGAATCATAAGAGAATCATTAAAAACACATACAATTATAATATTTTTGTGAGTGAAATAAAAAAGTGAAAAAGTTAAATTAATATTCAAATTAAAATAAAAAAGTTTAACATAAGTTAAACTAGAAAAATATGAAAAATAAAAAAGTTTAGCATAAGTTGGATAATAATAATATTTAATAATATTTTATTTTTTTTCAAGGAAAATCATAAGAGAATCATTAAAAACACATACAATTATAATATTTTTGTGGGTGAAATAAAAAAATGAAAAAGTTAAATTAATATTCAAATTAATTGGTGTAGGTTGTATCATATAATCTTATAAGAAAGGGGAGACATAAACCAAATTAAGATAATGATGGGTAGGGAAAGTGAGTTAAGTAATATAAATGAAAGTTATAATATTTTTGTGGGTGAAATAAAAAAATGAAAAAGTTAAATTAATATTCAAATTAATTGGTTTAGGTTGTATCATATAATCTTATAAGAAAGGGGAGACATAAACCAAATTAAGATAATGATGGGTAGGGAAAGTGAGTTAAGTAATATAAATGAAAGTGAGGGAAAGGGAAAATATAATAAGATTTTTTATATAACTTATATTAATTAATTCTAATATTAATTTGATTTTTTCATTTTTCCATTAGAATATTTTTGGGTTTATTTTTATTTTATTTTACAAAGTTTTAATATAATATTTTAATGATGGTTGGAATGTTTATTCTAAATTTTGAGTTAAAAGATCATCAAACTGTAAATTAGAAAAATATGAAAAACTAACAATATTTTTGTAGGAGAATTATAAGAAAATCATTAAAAACACATATAATTATAATATTTTTGTGGGTGAGAAATAAAAAAATGAAAAAAAATAAATTAATATTCAAATTAATTAATGAAAGTTATATGATATAATTTTATAACAAAATTAATAATATTTTTGTAGGAGAATCATAAGAATCATTAAAAACATATATAATTATAATATTTTTGTGGGTGAGAAATAAAAAAATGAAAAAAATTAAATTAATATTCAAATTAATTGGTGAAAGTTATATGATATAATCTTATAACAAAGAGAAGAAATAAACCAAATTAAGATAATGATGGGAAAGTGAGTTAAGTAATATAAATGAAAGTGAGGAAAAAGGAAAATATAATAAGATTTTTTATATAACTTATATTAATTAATTTGACTTTTTCATTTCTCTATTAGTAACTTTTTAATTTTTTATTGCTTATTTTTAATTATTAATATTTTTGATGAATCTTTTTTATATGGAATAATTGTTTTATTATTGTATTAATTCTTTCACACTTTATTTATTATATTTTTGGGTTTACTCTTTTCTATCTTACAAAGTTTCAATATGATATCTTAATTATGGTTGGAGTGTTAATTTGAAACCTCGAGTCTAAAGATCATAAAACAAACTATAAACTAGAAAAATATATAAAACAAAAAAGAGATTTAGCATAAGTAAGGGCAACAATAATAATATAATATTTTTGTGGAAGAATCATAAGAGAATCATTAAAAGTACATGTAATTATAATATTTTTGTGGGAGATGGTTGGAGTGTCAATTTGAAACTTAAGATATCAAATTATAAACTAGAAAAATATATAAAACAAAAAAGGATTTAGCATAAGTAAGGGTAACAATAATAATATAATATTTTTGTAGGAAAATTATAAGGGAATCATTAAAAGTACATGTAATTATAATATTTTTGTGGGAAAACAATGAGGGAGTTATTGGAAGCACATAATAATAATAATAATAATAATAATAATAATAATAACTTTTTTTGAGAAAAAAAGAAGAAGTGTGTACTGGATGCAATGGTCAACATGGGGAGAGCTTCCAACGTGCAAAAGCTCTCATTGTTTCTTAGGTGAGATGATCATGGCAGTTAATTCCATCATTCTTTCCTTGGTTTTGATTTTGTATCATTTTCACTGTATGCTCTAATAATGTTGGATGGATGTGTAGGTGAAGAAGTTGTGAGCCTAATATCAGATTGAATTGATGGAAGTTGATCTCAAGCGAATTGAATGCAAGTAATTGCAAGGGACACAATGGAGGCAGAGAAGGAGCAACATAAATAAGATGCTTTTGGCATTCAAAATTCATGAATATTAAGCATTTGGGTCTTTGCGTTTTAATTTGTTGATGTTCAATTTTATGTATTTGAGGTTTTGGATTTATTCGTTTTTTGTAGAATTAGCTGAACTTATTTTTGTTCTCTCTCATATCTCATTTTTCTTCACATCTTCCTAAGTTTTCTTGCTTATCAATTTGACTCTCAATAAAGACTTACATTTCGACGTATATTTGGGCAGCTAATTTGCTATCATTTGTTGGAAATGAAGCCTTATTGAATGCTCAATATCTATCCCTCTACCATTTTACATTGTTGATATACAAGATTGTGTTTTTGAATGTCTATATAAAGTATCATTTTCCTCCATTACTAAGTAATAATGCAATATCGTTATATGCAATCATGCTTTCCTAAAATGCCCATTAAAATAAGCCGGATACACCTAACATCTATTTGGCTTGGTATTCTTTCTACGACATAAATACCTCTCTATCTTTTTATATAATAGTTTTCCTTTATACAAACATGATACAAGTGTCCATGGGCTTTTTAGTAAGACCTTATATAATATCTTCGAATAAGGTAAATCACTAGTCATTAGAACTTTTTTGCCACGACAATGGAAAATTTGGATGGGAGTCTTGAGAAGATCAGGGAAAACCTGAAAGAAAGCCTCTCAATAAAAAAATTCATTGAGAAAAACCTAATTATTATATGTAGTCTTCAATGTTAAAATTTTAGGTTTAATTTGAACATTTTCTCCAATTTCAAATGTTTTTTTAGGTGACATTATAAATTTGTATAAATGTAAATTGAAGAACGATGAAATATTTGGCCATCATGGATTTTGTGTTTGACGAATAAGCAATATGTCTACACGTTGAAAGAAAGTTGAGCTTTGATATCACTTTTAGTAAAACTCTAAAATATTTAAATGATTTCTAAATAATGAGTTGTACAATTTTTAGAACATCATATGATAAATTCAAGCATTATTACCAATCATATATCCTCTTTAGAATTACAAGTAATAATAATAATGATTGTTTTTATGACTAATTAATATTATTTTTGTTATTATAATATTCATCATCATCACTATGCTTTACCATTCATTAAGCACATTACAATAGTGGTGCCATCAATAGTAACCTTCTATACAAACAATAATAGCAAGCATATAGTTGGTGGATGTGTTAAGTAGATTGTCATCACTATTGATGTACTTTGAGTCCCATTAATCTACTCTTTTGGTCATCGTATTATCTTATGGTACCAAGAGATGTTTCCCTTCCCTTTTGTATGGATCACAATTTTTATCTTTGGGTACTTTTTGTTCATACAACTATCTTGAAGGAGCAAGGAGGTTCATAGGTGCAACAATGAGTGAAATGAACCAAATGAACCAACAAACATGCATAATTGGCTTAGTAGTTTGAAGGTCTTATTTTCCCATATTTTTATCGCAATTGTAGTGATAAGTGTGCATAAATTAAGAAATTCTTATACATATTTATGATCTAAAGTTTATAAATCCATTTAAAATTAGGGCATGGAATATGAAGATTAACAAAAATTGAATAAAACAACTCCTTTAACTATTAAGATGATCAAAATATATATGATAGGGCATTTTATACATAAAATGGGCCAGATATGCATTGGCCACTATAAGTTTTAAACCTTTACAGTAGAGCAATGCCCACAATCGAATTCATACATAATCGTCAGAAATTTACCTTGGAAATCCCTAATTGGGAAAACTAGCAAATGTTTTGAGATGCACCTCTAACTCTCTTTGTATTAACTTCACCATTTACAATACAATATATATGATTCCGCGACATCCAAAACCCTAATTTGTCAACTCGTATTAGATTTCTTAACCAAAATTATATTACAATGGGTTGAAAATTTGCTGGTCAAAAAACTAAGCAAAAATGGACCAAAAGCAGCTCATTTTTTTTTGGTTTTTTAGGGGACATTTCAACCCTCGAACAATGGGGGCATGTTGACCCCCCCGACACAATGTAGCACATGGAGCTAATTGTGCAAAGAATATAACACATACCCAACATTCTCCTACTTGTTGTTTTCTTTGCATACAAGGGGCCCAAGGATTACATGATCAACAATACCCATTACTCCTCTACACCCAAAAAACTTCTTAGTACTTACAAACTTTGTCAATGAATTTGCAATTTTCTTCGAAGTGTCCACCTTTCTTCTACTTGTTGTTTTCTTTGCATACAAGGGGCCCAAGGATTACATGATCAACACTACCCATTACTCCTCTACACCAAAAAAACTTCTTAGTACTTGCAAACTTTGTCAATGAATTTGCAATATTCTTCGAAGTGTCTCTCACAAAGTGATATTGAACATCAATGTGATTTGTCTTAGAGTGATAAACATGGTTCTTTGCCAAAAAGATTGCACTCTAATTGTCACAATCTAATCCTACAACTTGTTGCACAAACTCAATACCCGAACACAATCTCTGTAACCATACAACTTCCTTACTTGCATGAGTGGCTGCCATGTATTCAATGTCTATAGTTGAGAGTGCAACTAAAGATTGTCTCTTGCTCATCCCATTGATTGCTCCTCCAAATAAGTTAAACCATCCGTAGATTTTCTACGATCCAAATCTCCAACCTAGTCTGCATCAACAAATCCATGTATGTCCAACACTATGTTTGCACCAGGTTTTCCTTAGTAGCAAAATTTATGATATGTACAGCTACACAAATACCTGAAAACCCTCTTTACAGTTGTCCAATGCTCCTTCCCTGGTTTTGACATATATCTATTAAAGTTCACTGAATGTGCAATGTGTGGTCTAGTACAGACCATTGCATACATCAAACTACCGACAACATTAGCACAAGGAACATGAGACATATCCTCTTCCTCTTCCAGTGTCTTGGGACATTGATCTGCAAATACCTTTACACCTACATGAATAGGGACCTTGACCAGTTTACGTTCCTACATATTAATCCTCTGTAAAATTGTCTCAACATATTTCCTCTGCCTCAACCAAAGTTTCATGTTTGCCCGATCTCTTTTAATTTCCATGCGCAAAATAAAATTTGTAGCACTAAGATCTTTCATATCAAATTTAGAAGACAATTGATTTTTTACCTCCTTGATGATTTCCTTGTTGTTTCCAATCAACAACATATCATCAACATACCAAAACCACAAATAAAATGATCACCCACTCGCTTGGAATACACACAATGATCAACTTTGCTAGTTGAGAAACCAACTCTCAATATATAGGTATCAAACTTTTGATACCACATTCTTGGAGATTGCTTTAACCCATACATGGACTTTTTAGTTTGTAAACCAACTCTTTCTTTCCCTTTACTACAAAGCCTTCTGGTTGTTTCATGTAGAATTTTTCTTCAAGATCCCCATATAGGGATGTTGTCTTTATGTCCATCTGTTCTACTTCAAGATCAAAAGCAACAATCATAAACAAAAGAAATCTAATAGAAGTCAATTTAGTAATAGGAGAAAAAATGTCACCAAAATCAATTCCATCTAACTAGGAATATCCTTTTGCTACTAGGTGAGCTTTATATTTCTCCACTTTACCTTTTGCATTCAACTTCTTCTTAAACACCCATTTGCTACCAACGAGCTTTCTTCCAGCCGACAAATTGACTAGATCCCAAGCCTCGTTCTTATCCAAGGATAAGAACGAGGCGTGGGATCTATATATATATGATTCCGCGACATTCAAAACCCTAATTTGTCAACTCGTATTAGATTTCTTAACCAAAATTATATTACAATGGGTTGAAAATCTGTTGGCCACAAAAATGAGCAAAAATGGATCAAAAGCAACTCATTTTTTTTGGGTTTTTTAGGGGACATTCCAACCCTCGAACAATGGGGGCATGTTGAACCCCCCGACACAATGTAGCACATGGAGCTAATTGTGCAAAGAATATAACACATACCCAACATTCTCCTACTTGTTGTTTTCTTTGCATACAAGGGGCCCAAGGATTACATGATCAACAATACCCATTTCTCCTCTACACCAAAAAAACTTCTTAGTACTTACAAACTTTGTCAATGAATTTACAATATTCTTCGAAGTGTCCACCTTCACCAACAACAATTTTTTTTATCTTCAACCATGTCTCTCACAAAGTGATATTGAACATCAATGTGATTTGTCTTAGAGTGATAAACATGGTTCTTTGCCAAAAAGATTGCACTCTAATTGTCTCAATCTAACCCTACAAATTGTTGCACAAACTCAATACTCGAACACAATCTCTGTAACCATACAACTTCCTTACTCGCATGAGTGGCTGCCATGTATTCAACGTCTATAGTTGAGAGTGAAACTACAGATTGTCTCTTGTTCATCCCATTGATTGCTCCTCCAAATAAGTTAAACCATCTGTAGATTTTTTGCGATCCAAATCTCCAACCTAGTCTGCATCAACAAATCCATGTATGTCCAACACTCTGTTTGCACCAGGTTTTCCTTAGTAGCAAAACTTATGAAAATCCTCTTTACAGTTGTCCAATGCTTCTTCCCTAGTTTTGACATATATCTACTCAAAGCTCATTGAATGTACAATGTGTGGTTTAGTACAGACCATTGCATACATCAAACTACCGACAACAGTAGCACAAGGAACATGCGACATATCCTCTTCCTCTTCTTGTGTCTTGGGACGTTGATCTGCAAATACCTTTACACCTACATGAATAGGGACCTTGACCAATTTACGTTCCTACATATTAATCCTCTGCAAAACTGTCTCAACATATTTCCTTCGCTTCCACCAAAGTTTCATGTTTGCTCGATCTCTTTTAATTTCCATGCGCAAAATAAAATTTGTGGCACTAAGATCTTTCATATCAAATTTAGAAGACAACTGATTTTTTACCTCCTTGATGATTTCCTTCTTGTTACCAATCAACAACATATCATCAACATACAAAACCACATAAATAAAATGACCCCCCACTAGATTGGAATACACACAATGATCAACTTTGCTAGTTTAGAAACCAACTCCCAATATATAGGTATCAAACTTTTGATACCGCATTCATGGAGATTGCTTTAACCCATACATGGAATTTTTACTTTGTAAACTAACTCTTTCTTTCCCTTTACTACAAAACCTTCTGGTTGTTTCATGTAGATTTTTTCTTCAAGATCCCCATATAGGGATGTTGTCTTTATGTCCATCTGTTCTACTTCAAGATCAAAAGCAACAATAATAGACAAAATAAATCTAATAGAAGTCAATTTAGTAATAGGAGAAAAAATGTCACCAAAATCAATTCCATCTACCTAGGAATATCCTTTTGCTACTAGGTGAGCTTTATACTTCTCCACTTTACCTTTTGCATTCAACTTCTTCTTAAACACCCATTTGCTACCAACGAGCTTTCTTCTAGTTGACAAATTGACTAGATCCCAAGCCTCGTTCTTATCCAAGGATGCCATTTCTTCAACCATGGCCTTCTTCCAGAGTTTACCATTCTCTAAATACATTGCCTCCCTAACAGTTCTGGGATCATCATCAATAATAGAAAAAATAGAACTAGAATGAAAATCATGTGGAGTATACCTTTATGGTTTCCTTCTTTCTCGAATCGATTTCCTCAATACTGGAGTATGATGTTCTTCTTCTTCTTTTGATTCATGTTCTTCTGTTGAGCCAAATTCTTGACCCTCCAACTCAAACTCTATTGCCTCTAGTTCTTTTTCCTTTGGCAAGACTTTCTGTTTGGGAACATCTTTAACCTCTCTAAAGACAACATCTTGACTGTAAACAATTGTTTTAGTTATTGGGTTCCAAAGTTTATAGCCTTTTATACCATCTTTATAACTAATAAAGATACACTTTTAAGCTTTATTAACTTGCTTTATTATCAATCTTACTCCTATTTTCCTTTGGAACATGTACATAAACATCACAACCAAAAACTTTGAGATGTTTAAGAGAGGGTTTTTTACTAGTCCATGCCTCATGCCGAGTCTTGTCCACCAATGCTAATGAGGGTGATCTATTTACCAGGTAACATGTAGTACCCACTTCCTCTGCCCAACATTTTTGTCCTAACCTAGCATCATTGAGCATGCTTCTTGTATTGTCCATCAACATTCTATTCATCATTTATGCAACCCCATTCTGTTGAGGTGGGTATGGAGTAGTCTTTTGCTTTGCTATGCTGCACTTCTTACAGAATTCCTCAAATTCATTCTTGTAGAACTCTCCACCATTATATGTTCTCAACACCTTTATTTTTTTCTCTGTTTGATTTTCCATAAGAGCCTTAAACTCTTTAAATTTACCAAAGACCTCGGATTTTCTTTTGGAGGAAATAAATCCATGTATTCCTTGAGAAATCATCAATGAATGAAACACAATACTCAAATTTACCTAATCATTGAACATGCACAGGTCCAAACACATCACTGTGTACTTACTCTAAGATTCAGTTTGCTCTTGTAGCACCATATGAGAATTTTACCCGATTATGTTTACCGTATATGCAATGTTCACAGAAATCAAAATCCAGTGTGCAATGAGACATACCTTCAACCATACATTTACTTTGTAGTGTTGGAAGGCCCTTCTCTCCAATATGTGCCAATCTTTAATGCCACAACATTGTCTTTTCTATAGAGACAGTAGGGGTTTTGTCTTCATCATTTCCACCCTTAAGAACAACAAATTGTTACACCCATTACTGATAGTGCTTTCCAATAACTTGTACAGAGTTCCATTTCGAACTCCCCTCATTAACACCATTACTCCTTGAACCATTTTGCAGGTTTCATTTCAAACACATTATGTACACCTGCATCACTCATCTTACTTACATATACCAAGTTTCTAGCCAACTCTACCCTACAGAGTGTTTTAATCCTTCCATCCTTGAGCAACAACTTGACTTTCCTTGTCCTGTGATTCCTCGTTGTCAAGTCATCCCCTAGGAAAACATCACCTCCATTATACTTTTTATATTTACAAAACCACTTCTTGTGGGGAGTCACATGAAAATAAACACCCAAATTGATCAACCATACATCATGATCTGCATGTGTGTTTGAAGAAGCCAAGTACACATCCCCTCCCTCTGAGGAGGTCTTCCCTTCTATGGAAATAACATCATCAGATCCCTTCCCTCTCTCAACACTTTTAGATTTACAATCCTTCTTGTAATGCCCACCTTTACCACATTTCCAACATTTCCTGAAGGATTTTCTTGGAGATTTAGATCTCTCACTCGAGGACTTATTTTTATTTCTATCCAGGGAATGTCCTCTTACTAATAAGGCATTTATGCTTTGGCTATCCATGGATTTCCTCCTCATTTCTTTCGATAATAAGGATGAAACCACATCATCAAACTTTAATGTGGTTGCATTACTCCCAATAACTACAACCAGACTATCCCATGAATTTGGCAAAGAACACGGTAAACTAATGCACTTATCTTCATAAAAAAATTTAATGTCAACAAACAACAACGAACTTACGACAGTATTGAAGGCATTTAGATGCTTTGTCAGAGATTCTCCATCATTCATCCTAAGGAGGTACAACTTTTGTATGAAAAGTTTGTTTATGAGGGACTTAGACTGATACAAAGCCCCTAACTTATCTCGTAACACCTTGGCTAAAGATTCTCCCGAGACATTCAATAACACTGAATCTAAAAGACACAACCAGATTGTGCTCTTTGTTTTCCTATCCAACTTCGTCCAGTCTTCCATCGACATACACGTAGGTGCAGTACCAAGATCCACATCAATCCACTGTTCTTTGTCTACAAAAAGATCCTCCATCTTGAGTTTCTATAGCTCGAACCTTTGCCCATTAAATTTCTCGATCTCGATTTTAGAACTTCTCTCCATTCTCTTTCAGCACAAGAATTACCACTAAAGAGCTCCCATTGGAGCCATGTTTATCATAGACCTAAGATAACCAAACCCTTCACAACAAAAGGCGCCCCCTGAAGCCATTAACTGCTCTGATACCAAATGTAAGTTTTAAACCTTTATAGTATAACAATGTACACACAGTTCTTTATAAAATAGAAAGGAAAAAACAATAGCATTCACACGCACTACTCAAAAATTTACCCTGAAAATCCTTAATCGAGAAAACCAACAAATGTTTTGAGTCGCACCTCCAACTCTCATTGTATTAAATTCACCATTTACTATACAATATATATGATTCCACGACATCTAACTAGATGCACCATATTATTAACATTTAGAGGAAATATTCAAGAAAAAGAAGTCAACATCCACATTTGCCCAGATAAGAAGAAAAATCACATAAGTATGGATTTGGCGAATCAATTAATAATTCCAAAGACAAATGTAATCGAAACAAGACTTTTTTTTTGGCAATAAATATGACATCAAGGACTTATCGTTGACACTCGAAGATTATAAACTCATATCGAATTTCGAGGTTACAACTATATATGAAAAATAGGTTGATATAAGCCTCGACTCGACTTGGTTAGAGACACTGGGTAGCTTAATATTAAATCACAGTGAAGTCGGATTCAATATCTACGTCAAAAGATCTTGATCAGATCTCCAAAATACTATTGTCAGACAAACAACAATCAATAGTTGAGATGAGATCCAAAAGGAGTGTGACAAAATAGTGATAGACAAAGATGCAACAATTTGTCGCCCAAAAATCCATAATCAAAGTTTACTCACCTAGATTAAGAAGATAAAGAGTGATAAGAAGACGGTAGAGGACAAGTTAGAACAACTTATTAATAAGGAATCATTGGTAGATAAAGAGACAATGATTGAACCTATGGAACTACAAAAGTCTTCAAATGGAAAAAACCTGATGGTGGATAAAGCAATTAATACAGACCCAGTCAACCTTACAACTCAAAAGGATTCATTTGATGTAAAGAGGTCTTCACATGTCGAAGTAGAAACAAGCCAGGGCTATGAAGAAGACTCAATTCCAAGTGTTAATCAAGAAGAAGCTGTTGAAATATTATAACTGCAAAGAGTATTCTATTTATTATCGACTTATTATTCATCAGATCAATCCCCTTTTGTAGATTGATCATGTTGGGCTTTATACTTGACCAAATCCCCTTTTGTGGATTGGTCAAACCCTAATTATATTATGCTAATTAAGAAGCCAGCCCCTAAGCCTAATTAAAGTGGTTTTAACCCCTAAGAAGAGAAGTCGGCCCTGCTTAGTGAAGAGACACCTTTTCAATGCATGCCAACTAGTATAAATAAAGGAGGCTAGCGCCTCATTTGTTCACTCACTCATTCACTCATCAAGTGCACAAGTTTGGAGAGCTGCAATTGGGAGAAGAAGGAAGAGAGAGGCACATTGCTCAGTGTTGGATATTCTCTAGTGTTTGGTTTATTATCTTGGCATTATATTGACAATCTATATTAAGGAAGTTTTTGTTGGGTTTTCT
>ML836825.1:0-10295 GCA_009831015.1 Picea engelmannii | reverse complement strand
TTCATACTTTTAAGTGAATTTTATTAAATTATGATTTTATTTTCATTTTGATTTTATGGTTTTCATTTGTTTTAAAAAAAATATTTCAATTCAAATAAATGTTTTGTTCATAAAATTTTATAATTTTAATAAAATTAGATGTGGTACTTAATGATGGTACTAAGTTTTTGGCCATATTCAGATTTTTCTATTTTAAAATTGTTATATATTTTATAATTTTTTTTTTTAATTTATATTTTAAATATTTTCTTTAAACCACATTACATAATATATTGAAGAAAATTAAACCTTGGTAGGTGGCATCACAGCAATATGTTCGTTGTTCAACCATGACTCCATTGACTTCGTTTTAAGTTTTAATATATTTTTTTAATAATAAGATTCATGTATGCCTTATATTGGTTGAAATGGTCATAACCATACCTTTATCAACTTTAGTTCTATTGGCTAAAGTTTTTGGATTTCTTTTAGTGTATCATTTATCATTGTATGGGTTTCTACTTGTTTTCCCTCTCAACCTTCCATTTGTAAACCCATTTAACGATTCCCAATATTATGAATCACTCTAGTGGATGTGTCATATGACCTTGTATAACAATCGAATATTTTTACCCATATTGTTGTGGAAACTTTGATTAGTATTCAACAATTATTACCAAGTCAAATAAGACTCCATTATGCCACAGCAAGAAAATATTTTCCCCGCAGTAATAATTTAACAACATTCATTTCTTTACAGCTTTTATCCCCCATAATTCTAGCCAATAAAAAATTTAGGGACTAGATTTAGCCCATGGGCTAATTTTCCATGTTTTTTTCCAAAACAAATATTCCTCAATTTCCATTTTTTTTCTAAAAGGATTCACCCTACATCTATAGGATAATACGCTAAAAATTGTGAAAATTTACTAGAAACAATATTTTTTACATATCTATGAAAATGACCAATAAACGAAGAAATGCAACCTCTTCTCTTTAGATGAATATGATGATGACGATGACGTCTTTTAACATCCTTTAGACCAACTTGGTCTTTAGGATACAAACAGAGAGAGAGAGAGAGAGAGAGAGAGAGAGAACTAGGAAATTAAAATCCTCAAATTACTTATTTAGATAGTGGTTTCATTGTGAGTTTATATTCACAACAAAGTCTCCAAGCTTAGTTTGGCTGTATTGATTTAGGATTCCATGAACCAAATTGTGATTACATATATCAATATAAGCACATCTAATCTCATTGTATAAAGGGCATCCTAGAAGGAAATGAGATTGGTTTTCAATCTCCTCTAAGTTGCATAGATTACATATCCTTTATTTCCTAAGAATTTTCGAAAGGGTCCATTATGTATGCACACTACAAGGAAAACACCACTTAGAGGAGGCTTTTAGTGTTACGAAATTAGGTAAAATTATTAAAAAAACCTCTGCTAAAATCTCCACTATTGGTATTAGAGGTTTTGGTAGAGGTTTTAACAAATTTTCACTCTAATGAATTTCTTATTCTATTACATTGTCTAATGTCATAATTTGGTCAATGCAATAGAATAAGGTAATATATGAACTGGAGTTATTGCATACATTGCATACAAAATTTGCAATGTCTTTCAATCTTCTTACTTTTTTGTTTTGGTCCTTTGTCACCATTTCAATCTTCTTACTTTTTTGTTTTGGTCCTTTGTCACCATTGAGAGTAAAAGTTGGTTGAGAGGGTTGGGGACCCTTGTTTTGTTGGTTGTTGCAAGGATATTGCTTCTTCGAATGCTTGTATTTATCCTTCTAATGGGCCACTAAGGCTTTGTTAGATGTACTTGCAGTGTTGATCACTCCAAGATGCAAGAGCTTATCTTGCTCTCTAATTAAATAATCACAAAAAGATTCAAGAGAGGGTGATGTAAGCATCCCCTCGAGCTTTTCTAGTGGAGTGAAAAGTAGATACAAAAACAGAACATGCACTATCAAGATGAGCAAGATTAGTATACATAGTGTGCATCAATATTTTCTATTTTATAGCCATCAAGTAAAAATGTGAGTGTTTCAAACTTAATATCTTCAATGCAAGAGAAATCATTGGATTTAAAGAAATTAATTGGTTTTCAAGCTAGTGGGATCGAATATCATTGTGTTTATCAAATAAGGCTTCTAGCTTTTCCCAAGCTTCATCTAGGTCATTAATTCCTTGATGTTGAAACCCTATATCACTAGAGATGGACATTCTAATTAATATGTGTGCTTCATCATTTTTATTATCCCATTTGGCTTTCTTTGAGGTGTCATTGGGGCCAATTTCTTTTCCCAAGGTAATTCTATAAAGTCCTTAACTTCATAGTACATCCTCCATATGAGATTTTCGTGAGTAGTTTGAGCTAGTAAGCAAAATATCGCTTTGACTAGACATATTAAAATATGCAAGTAATATGGCTTCAAAAGCAAAAAATAACTATGTAGATGGAAAGCTCTAAAAAAATAGGCAGATAAAAAAATGACATCGAAAACAAACTTCGAATGTCAATGCTATGCCCATTTCAAGAAAGACGTAAAAGATAACCAAATTATCATGTTACATGCATAGGTTGACCCATGTGGTGATGAATACACAATGAGGTTGTTGAGTAAAAAAAAGTTTATCTTTCTTATATAACTTTGTCTATAAGCTCACTTTTACAAATAAGTTACTTTTACATAAAGTGACCCATTTTTATAAAATAAGTGAGAATCATTTTTACAATGAAGTTACTTTATAAATTAAAGTTGCATGCAAAAAGTAACTTAAAAAATAGCATTAAAGTTATTTTATAGTGATTCATTTTTTTATAATTTAAGTGAAATAACATGAGGCTAAAAGGTTGATCTCCGTCGTGGGAGGGTTAAAGAGCATGGCTTCAGTTACGTTGCAACGGAGTTTTACAACAGAACATGTTTTACATTTTATTGAAGGCAATTCTTTGGAGTTAAAGTAAAGATCGTCTTACAAAGTAACACTTGGGACAGAAAAATTGTTATGTCTAAGTAACAATGCAAGGGAAGCTTGAAATTGATTCAAAGTTTTTTAATATTGTTGGACATAAGTGATTTCTTGATTTGAAAAAAAACAAAAAACTTATAAAAGAACAATAAGGTTACTTTATAGTGATTCAAAAAACAACTTAATGAAAAAAAAAGACTTAAACCCAAGACCTCTTATTTAATAAAGTAACTTTCAACAAAGTTAGTTAATGCAAAATATATAGCAAATGTTATGAGCGAGGAGGGTTTTTTCTTACTCATTTCCTTGAAGTGTATGATTGCCCCCAAAACCCTTGTTTTTGTCTGCAAAAAAACAACACATCCACACACAAAAAAATGAAATTTCATAAAAACAAATCTAAAACTTAACAATGTCAGGGTTAGATTTCGGTAACCCTACCTAGAAAATGCAAGTTTTTTCTCTATTTTTTATTTGTTGAGATCACATAAAGTGCAAACAAAAGAGCATGCACAGAAAAGAAAAAAAAATCCGCCTGGTTTTTTAGTTTGTCGAGATCGCACAAGGTGTACAACAAAGAGTATATGTAGATCTGAAAGGGTATAAAACTGAGAATATAAACAAAAAAATAAATAAAATATTAACATAGTATAAAAAAAAATTAAAAACTGTAATCAAACTTTATATCTTTGTATCTGAATAAAATGGTCGTATCTTGGGCAAACATAAACATTTTCGAGTGAAACAAAAAGTATTTCTAACTCAAATCAATGCTCTAGATATAATGAAATAACCTGCTAAACCCATAAATGCATAGAAATAGTAGAACTCAGAAATATTTTGATGCATGCGGTGACAAAATTTTGGGGTCTCAATCAACAATGAGAGTGGGTCTTCATTTGGAATATGATACCATGTTCAACAAAACTTGGTATTTCCACATAGGTCGAACACCTTAAGAAGTTGCTCACATAATAGATCAAATATCAGTACACCATTGTCTTATGTGTTTAAAACCTTCAAAGAGGAAAATGGTCCATGGCCTCGGCCAACACATCCACCTGAGGCAAAATGAATTTTTTTTACATAAGAGTTTCTCACAATCGAACGTGAAAAATGACCATCCATACTCTTTAAATAGGGATCATGGACCAATCGAGTGCTAAGACACATATCAATATAGTCATTAGTATTGAGGAGAATATGAACCGTCGAAACACTTTATGTCTAGAACATATCCTGACCACCGGATTACATAACTACAAATGCATATTAACACATACTAAGGAAAAACAAAAGAAACACATTGTACCTAAAGACGAATTAGACCAAGTTGAACTTAACTAACTTCTAAGTTTCTAAATATCCTAACATCTTCTTCATCCAATTCAACATTTGAATCATCAAGATTAAAATCATTAAAAGGATTGGACATAGCGAGATCATCATTAATATCATTGCTTGTAACATCATCTAGTACTACATCTTCAATGTCTTCAACTTTTTCATCTAAGACATCTACTTGCTCCTTTGCATCATCATGTTAATCTTCTCAATTGTCTTCTTCTAGTACAATATACTTTGCAAGGCTTCCTCTTGGCTCGTATTTAACAACATATGCCCAACTCATTTTACTCAATACCCGTGAATAAAAAAGCATGCTCACACTTGAAATGACATAATGATTTGTACCTAGCTTGAATAACCTTGCAGTAATCATGGTAAATCCATTAGCATGCTCAATAATAGTTTTATCAGGATCTCATGCATTCATCCATAACCTGTATAATCTAACCTTGAAGGGAACTATTCTGAAGGATTTCAAGTCTAACTCAAGTATATCTTCCAAAAAGCCATGGTATTTATTTTCAGATATTTTTGGATGCTTGTCACTACTAGAGGAAACATTAGTGACCTGGAAAACTACAATTATCCCTCAATCAAACATTTTCTTCATACCATCAAACTGTTTGATGCAAAATTTCCAGCCATTACACCAATAGTGATGTGGTGTTTCACCTGCAATATGCTCGACATGTTAAAAATGTATCGTCAATTGATAGACATATTTAGGCTAAGTTAATATTTTGAGGACAAAAACACAACATATAAAAATATTGGAAAAAAATACTAAAAGATTGTGGGTAATGCTTGCATGTCAATCTTTTGCACCATATGCTAAATCAATTTCCCTCTGCATAATATTGTTACCTTGAGAATAATGAGCACTTATGGTCAACTCTACCACCCCATCCCATCATAACTTACCATAAAATTTTGTACATCTTTCTATCCATACATTCATTCAATCAAGGTTATTTGCAATGTATAAATGTAGTGCATCCCACTCTTGACTACTTATATGAAGAAAGAACAATTGAATAATTATATGCCAGCAAAGCTTAAGAAATAATGGATGAACAAAAATTAATTAAGTAAAATGATAGAAATTAACTATTACATCCCTCTATTGTCTCACTTTTCACTTTCCCCATTCTACATTTCCCCAAAAAAAAACCTCCCCTTCAAATTTGTTGATGGAATTGATATCCCAAATGTGAGGCGACACATTGATATTTGTTGCTACTTTAGGAAGATACTCATTGATATACACCAATGATTGATAAACCATATAGCCTTCAAACATAGAGCCCTCAAGACATGATATGTGTCTAATGAAATCCTTCAATGCCTTTAAGTGAGTCTCTAGAATCCACATTCATCTTATGTCTACAGGTACACATATTTCAATCCCCTTACTTTGGTGTATGAAATAATGTTCCTGTGCATTGAAAATGGTCGGAGGTAGATACTTTTTACATTTCACACATTAGCCAATGAATTTCTCTTCCAATACTTTATATCTTCTTTATGGATTTATTTAGATGACAACTACCTATAAATGATGATATGCATATCATAGGTTTCAACAAAATAATAATTATACATTGGAATTAGTAAATCACATGTGATAAACAAGTTATGAAACTAACATTTCAAATATAAATCATCACTTACCTCATGTACTATCTGAGATCATATATAACCCATTTTATGTGGTTATTAAATCTACATGGGAGAGATAGAGGAGAATATTATGTAACACAAAATGAATCATTAATTTTTTTCCCACCAAATGAATCATTATTTTTTTCCAAAACTTTAAAAAAACAAATTACTAAAAAAAAGGTATATCAATACAAGAATATACCAAATTATCTTAATAAAGGTATGCCAATTATGAGTTTTCACCCCACCAAATTGACCTTTCTTCATTGAGATATATTAAATATGTTTGAAACAAAACCAGTGGGAAATTTAATTCCTGAATGACCTCTTTTACAACATTGTTTTCATACTTTGTAAATAACCATGGAAGATTGTATGGTTGTCCATCACTAGAGGAATGAATCAAACTTCACATTACATGATTGGATTCTTGAATGTCACTACAAGCCTTGATGATTTTTTTTCACTCCTTATATCTAAGATTTTCCATAATGATTATGTAACATTCTTCTCAATATGCATTGAATCAACCAAATGAGCTACTTGTAAGTTGTAGGTGCTCATAGTAGGCAAACCTATTGAAACTTCACATTACATGATTGGCTTCTTGAATGCCACTACAAACTTCGATGATTTTTTTTACTCCTCCCATCTAAGATTCTCCATAATGATTACGTAACATTCTTCTTAATATGCATTGAATCAAACAAATGAGCTACTTGTAGGTGCTCATAGTAGTGCAACCTATTGAATTGAATGGAATATATTTTCGTTCCTTATGGAAACCCATTAATGCTTTGACAACCTTTATGAAACATGAATGAAACAATAATAACCATTAGATATGGTAAAAAGAATTGAATATAAATAAAATTGTGTAAAGTTACATATGATATGGAGACCAAACGCTTACCTTGACCATTCTTATTATATTTCAATTTGCATAGTTGATGTATCATTCTTTGTGGTTTTATTCTAGTTTCTTCTTTCCCATTAAAAATATGGTTTTTTTTTTCCTTCTTAGGGAGGAAGTGCCTATATTCATTAAACACCTCATTTCCTAAATTTCTTAAATGTCAATATATCATTCTGGGACCACACATTGGACAGATAAATTTATCCTTTATTTGAAGACACTACAATATATGGAATAATGTCAATGCTAGTCTACCAGACAATTTCTTTTTAAAATGCATGGTTAAATGATGAAATTATATACTATTAAAATGAAACAACACTTTACATGCCACAAAAATGTGTTAGCCATGAGGCATCATAAATTGTCCATCTAAGTAATTCGTGGATTTTTTTTCCCTTACTAGTTTGGAGATGTCATACATAGTGATGCCAACCCATAACTTTATAAGTTTGTCGATAATAGGCTCAATATATGCTTCCATATCTTTAACTTGATACATATTCATTACCTTGTACATATACAAAAATTAATTATGTAACATATAAGACAAATTAAACATTATGATGTTGAAAACATTATTGTAAACAAAAACTTGAAACAATCATTGCCAACATTGTGTGCTCCCTCTTTAATGACATCCAAAGAAGAAGGTTATTGTTTATAACAAAAATAGGCCACACTGAGTAAATAGACCCAAGTTCTCTAAATGGATTGACACCACCGGTTTTCAATGAAATCCTAACATTATAAGGTTCATTAAAAATTAGCCATCTTTCTTTGATGTCCCTAAATGCGTAACCATTTGTGGGCATTTGCAGAACCCATTTTCACTTCTCTTTCATGCATGGTAATAAAAAAAATGTGTTGTGTTCTTGCACTTGAAAAATCATCGAAAACATGGAATTATGGGAATATGACAAAGAACCTTGCAGGGCACCTTATTTGTTACATGATTGGTTCAATATCTACTAAGTCAATAATTCATTTGATATCTATTTGAAAAGAAGTTTATTCGAACTTTTCAAGTTATGGAAAGAGTTGGTGCTTTGGTTTCAAATATAAAAATAGTAGTAAGACCTAGGTCTATTAGGCAGGTTGTGAAGTTGCACGTTGACAAGTATAATCCATAGAGACTTTTTTATAGTGCTTGGCAACGTGATGCAGATTTCAATAGTGTTAGGGGTGTGATGTTTTTTTTTACTCATACTTTGTCAGGTTCAAAGTTGGAATTGGTCTTGGATCAAATAATTAAAGTGCACAAATGATCAATGGATAAAGAGGCTATAGGTGTATGGTGATTCCATATTGGTTATAAATTAGATGCAAAGGGTTGGCTTTCTGCACAATGCACATCTTAGACATATGGGTGAAATTTTGTTATAGGTTGTTAAAACTTTGAAACTATTTCTTTCCTTCATGTCTTTTGAGAATTGAATCTAGAGGTGAACAAGTTGTCGAAGGAAGGTCAACAATTAGGTGCTAGAGTAATCTCTTTTGAAGAAGTAAAGGAATGACTTTATGTCGTTAATGAAATATCCTTTTAGAAAAGATTGCAGTTTATTTAGAGTATGAAGTAGTAGATATTTGATTTTCTTTTTGTGATTAACATGCAAAGATATTGGATGGGTTGGGTAAATTCATGGACTTGTATTTGGTCTTCCTTTTTGTCTTTGGATTAGTATATGCCCGGTCTCTTAAGACCATATTAGCTAGGTTAATTTGCCAAGTTTATTGGCTTTTTAGGGTTTTTAACTGAAAAGTATCTTATTGACAAGACACTTGAAGCACGTAAATTTTTTCATACTTGAATGAAAATTACGATTCTTTTCTTTGAATAAAAAATATTATTGATAATTCTATGTGTAATGTTTGAACTTTCAAATTTTACATTAATAATAAATATCTATGTATTATTATTTTATGAATAATCTTTTTAATATGTTCTTTATCATAATTTGGTTTACTTTTTTGCTTTCATTTTCATGTGAATCATTACTTCAAGAAAAATATCAATAAACATTTGTCATTTTTATATATGACATCCATAAAAACATGTAAAATACTATTATGATTATTATTTTCCAATTTTTACCATAAAAGTGCTTTATTTGACATGGCATTTTCAACCAAAAAAACATCTAAATATTTATGTTTCTTTTTAATATCATAACTAACTTTTAAGTGTATCTTTTTGTTAAATGTTTACTAGTAATGTTATTTAGTTACAATTATAACCTATGCAATGAAAAAGTGTCAAAAAATAATATTTTAAATTATAATTAAAATGTATGGTAACTTGAATTAATTAAGAATATATAATTAGATGAATATCAAACCTTTGAAAAAATATATCACATATAACATTTTTTATAATTTTAAAAATGTTAAATTTTAGGTTTAAAATCGAATAATGTTGATTTTTTTATTTTTGAAAAAACAAGAAAAAACACCATTAAAAAATTGAAAAAACAACATTTGTTAAAAAAAAATGTTGATAATTTATAATTAAGAGGATTTAAAATGTCATAGAAACACCTCGAAGAAAAAAAGGTGCTATTGGTAACACAACTTTTTGAAAAAGGGGTAAATACAACTACTACATATGACATCTATAAAAAATGAGAACTCTAGAGGATTCTTGTCTAGTCGATAACCATATTTAAATATGTTTCATATTCATTAAGTTTGCTTGAAGTGTAGAACAAAGAGCATATACATACTAGTAGAAAATACCAAAATGCATACTAATAGTTGGAGCATTTCACTTGGCCCAAAATGCTTGTAAGCTACAAAAACAAAACCACACTTTGTGTATGCAACACAACTACACCATCAATGGTTTTCTCTCTCTCTCTCTCTCTCTCTCTCTCTATATATATATATATATATATATATAGACACACACACAAAATGCATTTGCCATCTTTCTTTGATATATATATATATATATATATATATATATATATATATATATAGACACACACACAAAATGCATTTGCCATCTTTCTTTGATGTCTCAACCATTTGAACCATTTGTAGGCAATTGCACACACACATTAATTTTATTGCATTAAATTCTCATTCACAATAATCTGTATTTTACAAGATTGTCATTTAAAGAAAATAACTCATAATTGTGTAAATTAAATATTTTTTAGCTTTTTTAAAGAGATTTTTCAAAAATCTTATAATAATAAATACACATATTATCTCATATCACATTAAAATGTTTAATGTTTTATTCTTAAAAAAATAATTTACATTAATTAAAATTTATTGAAGTGATTTTCAATAAACAACATCTAAGAAACTAAGTTCAAAAACTATACTAACATAATTGCATTCTTACTAAGTGGTGTAACATAACATATATACCCCATACATTTATATAACACCCTATATTAA
>ML836824.1:48459-73833 GCA_009831015.1 Picea engelmannii | reverse complement strand
TCTAAGACAACATTTTTTACAAGGACAATAACATCTACCATCACCCTTTTCACCCACTTTACTTTTTTCCCCACCTCTAACAACATCGTGGAGAATATTTTTCGCACAAAAATACCCTTTCGGAACCATCGTTGTTATAGCAAGATTGTCACAACATCTTTAAATCGTCAAATATATATAGTCCAATTTTAGGTCACATTCGTCGCACTTGCGACAAAAGTGACCTAAAAATATTTCTTTTTTCACCAATTTATTTTAGGTCATTTTTAACGATCAATTTTAAGGTTAGGTAAGTCGTCTCTCTTGCAACAGACAAGATAAATTCGTCGCTCTTGCGATGAACATTGACTATAATAATTTAGTCAAACTACATGCATCGAGATGACGCGAATATGGGGTGGATTTAGAAAAATTGAACTTTTTCACTTGCATGTTGCAACGAAAGAGTACTTTCATCGCAAATTTTTCAATATGTATTAGTGACCATACCTAGTGGAAGCTTAGTCCCCCATCACTCTTTCTTCGTGGTCGGTCTGCAAGCAAAGGATGTTTATATTTTTATTAATGATTTTGCATAATTAAATATACAAAATAGGCTCCTGGCATTAGCATCCTAGTCTCTCTGGCCTAATCATCACATAAGCCTCCTAGCTTATTATAACTCGGCTCACCAGCCTAACAAACATGTTTACAATTCATAATTATCATTGGGGCACTCCTCTTTCAAACAAAATTGAACAAACAAAATTCAACAGATAGAAAAAGACCAAAAACAAAATTCAACAGATAGAAAAAGACCAAAAACATATAATAGATTTGACAATTACTTGGATTTCAAACAAAATTGAACAAAAAAAAATAGATTTGAGAATTACTGTAATTTCAAACAAAATTCAATAAATTTAACCATTCAAATATGCAGATTTAGAGAAGACCAAAATATATAATAGATTTGACAATTACTCTGATTTCAAACAAAATTCAACAAATTTAACCATTCAAATATGCAGATTTGACAATTACTCGTTAGATTTGAAACAGAATTGAACAAACCAAATTTAACAGATAAAGACCAAAACATATAATAAAAAAAGATCAAAACATAAAATATTTTAATGCTCACTATGGAATAATAAAGTATTAATATGGAATATAAGTGATAATTTAGACCAATGACCTATTTTTATTTTAATGGTCACTATTATGGAATAATAAAATATTTAGACTACTAACCTATTTTTATTTTAATAATAAAATATTTAGACTACTGACCTATTTTTATTTTAATGCTCACTATTATGGAATATAAGTGATAATGAAAGTAACTAAACCAATAATTAATTAGAGTGATAATGAAAGTGACTAAACAAATAATTAGATTTTGTTTGGCAACAATAAATCAAATATGGCCCGACTACGACCTATTTTAATGTTCACTGTTATGGAATATAAGCGATAATGAAAGTGACTAAACAAATGATTAGAATTTGTTTGGCAACAATAGATCAAATATATATCCTACCGGATATAGGAGTGGAAAGTACATAGATTATTGACCAAACCTCTTATAGGAAAACTTCAGGGCTTTTAAATCAAATTAAGCATAATCCATGTTGAAAACTTCGTAAACTATTAAAAAGCCTCTTATACGAAAACTTCCGGGCTTCTAAATCAAATTAAGCATAATCCATGTTGAAAACTTAGTAAACTATTAAAAATAATTCTGTATAGAGAGTGAAAAATAAAGTAAACTGCAAATACCATCATTAGATGAACACAATATCTGCATAATTCCCATACCATAATTAGACATATCTACTCCTGAATTCAAAGTCTCATAGAAAGACGGAGAAACTTCACAATTTCAAACATCCAGAGCCTTAAATATTCCAAGTCTCAGATTCTGATTCATCTGCTTGTCGTTAATATCAAACATTCCCTCAAATATTATTATTGACAAAATGGAGACTTATTACAATCTACCTTGACAACATAAAGGCTTAGCATGGCACGACCGTCCAATCTTGTTCTGCTCGCCCTCGCTACGAGCTACCACCGAAGGGGTTCTTCACAGTTTCCATGAGGCTCTGCGTAGCACCCTTCGCCTTTTCCCCTGCCTGCATTGACATGATCCAAACTCGGTTAATTTCAATAAATTTAAAATGAAAAGAAACCTTCAATCTATTCAATCAGCTCTTATAAATCTGTTCAATCGGCTCTTATAAAGCGACCAGTGGAATATTTTTTAGTAAAGTTATCAACTACCTGTTGGAAGAAAGAGCTAGTTTGTTCCTTCCCCTGTTGGACTGTACCCATGGCCGATTGACCCATTCCCTTGGTCGCTTCAGTCGCCCGAGAAGCCTTCTCCTGAGTCATATCCTTCATCTGACCAGTCTTCTCTTGCGTTGAACTGGATGCCTCAGAATTTTTCTGTTGAGCAGTCCCCATTACCCCCTTCGCGAAACAAAATATACAATACCATCAGTAACAATAACACAAGTTTTTAAAAGTGTACTGCTCCGCCATATTTGAGAATAAGAGTAGACCCATCGACCTCTTCAACGGTAATGTAGTACTCTGATTGGTAGTGCTCCAATAAGATTTCGTGGAAATCAATGAAGGGCAGGGTCCTTTATAAATATGAGGTAGGGAAGGAGCTGAGATCGACACATCTCTCTTAAGTGAGGCCACTCAACTCTATGGACAGATGTCGCCGAAATCTTGAAAGCCTGTCAACCATGCATAATCATAGATAAGGAGACTAACGATCTTATCATCACTAAATACGAAGTCCTTTTCCACCGTATCATGTACACACCAGAATTTTTTATGACACTCCTATGAAGGCAGGTGCATGATGCACTCAAAAGATATGGCAGAGGAAGGTGGGGAAGTTGTAAGCTGAAGTGGATGTAGAAATATTTCCTTAGTTCAGATTATTCTCTCCAACTTGGGGAACATTTGTTAGGAGTTGTAATTCCGTTAAACAAATTAGTTAATGAAATTGTTAATGGTAAAACTGTCAATTGTATAGTATTTATACAATCAATATGAAATCAATCAGATGCGTTCATTCTCAACTTTCGGGTGTTCTTTCTTCTTTATTACTTTCATCTTATCAAAGCATTTGGTTGGGAGCAGAGTTTGCTGCTGTGTGCGCCCACTCTCAAACCCTGAAGAATACTCGTTGTTTGTTATTTGTAAGGCTGTTGTTCACTGTGACCAGAAGTTGTTCAATGCCTAAGGATGTTGTTCATTGTGCATGCGTACTAAGGATGTTGTTCACCTTCCCTGTGTAAGTCTCTTTGATTCTCATCAAACATGGTGAATATTGTTTGATTTTTCAAAGATTTTTCGTCGATTTACTGCCCAACGATCTTGCTGCTTTTTATCAACGTATTTGGAGTTTGGTTGTTTTCCATTTGAAAAGTGATTTTAAAAAATATACCCTTGGGGTTGTGGAGTTATATTAATCTTTAATTATGGTTGGTATTTTGGAATTAGAAAAGTAATGTCTAGTTCTTGGTCAATTCAAGCACCAATTTTAGTTAGTTCCAGTTATGATTTTTGGAGTGAGAAAGTGAAATCCATTTTGCAAGGAATGTTGGGATTGTGTTGAAATAGGGTTAATAGAACCTGATGCAAATGTTGTTGCAACTATGACTGTTGCTTAAAGAAAAACATTAGAAGAACTTAAGAAAAAAGAGGAAAAAGTCAAATTATATATTTTAGTTTCATTAGATGATTCTATATTTCTTAAAATTATTGGTGCCAAGACTGCTAAAGAAGCATGGGATATTATTAAGTTGGATTATAAGGGTAATGACAAAGTGAAATCTCTAAGACTTCAAACCCTTAGAACTCAATTTGAAACCCTCAAGATGCGTAAATCAAAAAGTGTTGATCAATTTATGACTAAAGTTATGGGTATTATAAATCGACCTAGGATTAATGGCGAAAAAGAACTCATTGAAAAAGTTCTTAGATATTTACCTAAGAAATTTGAAATGGTAGTTACTGCTCTTCTTGACTTGAAACATCTAACTAAATTTTCTATAGAAGAATTAACTAGTTTGTTGTTATCTCATGAAGCAGGGATGAACTTGGATCTTGGTACTTTAGAACATGCATTTCAGACTAAGGTGTCCATGGATAGAGGCAAAGGCAGAGGTTTTCATGGACGTGGTAGAGGACATTCTCAAACAAGAGATAAACCTGAACAAAAAAAAGACAAGTTACAATAGTCAATATTGTCTTCAGAAGATCATGGCCAGAGATGGACAAATAAATCAGAAATTCAATGCCTTTATTGTAAAAAGTTGGGTCGCCATATATCTGAATCTGATAAGTTGAAGTATAACAATAGAGCTAATGTCACAGAAAATGAAACATGTGATACTTTGTTTCTTTCATGTCAAGTATCTCAACAAATTCTTGACAAGAATGTTTGGTTTCTAGATAGTGGATGTAGGAATCATATGACTGGTCACAATGATTTACTTTCTAATCTTGATGTATATCTCTTATTAGTACAATTAGTTTGGGTGATGATCATTCGGTTAAATCTTAAGGAAAATGTGTTGTGTCAGTTTTAACAAAGCAGGGTGAAGTGAAAAATATTCTTGATGTTTACTATGTACCAAATATGAAATACAATTTGTTGAGTGTAGGGAAATTAATGGTGCATGGTTATGATGTTAATTTCCACAAAAACACTTGCACAATTCTTAATCAAACTAAATGACTTCTTTCAAAAGTCCCTATGACAAAGAATAGATCGTTTCCATTAGAAATGAGTAGTGGGAAGATGTATGCATGTAATATTTCTAATGTGAATGAAACTGAGTTATGGCATTATCATTATGGTCATTTACCAGTCAAAAGTATGAGTTCGTTACAAAGGCAGTCTATGGTGAATGGATTTGCTCCTTCGATTAATCAGATTCTTTCTTGTGAAAGATGCATATTAGAAAAACACCAGCGAGATAGTTTTCCATCATCCTCTTATAGAGCCAAAGAGTTCTTAGAGTTAGTTCACACAGACTTATGTAGACCTATGCAAAATCAGTCGATTAGTGGAAGTTTTTATTTTCTCACATTTATTGATGATTTTAGCAGGAAAGTTTGGTTTTATTTTCTCAAACACAAATTTGAGACTTTCACTCGATTCAAAGAATTCAAGGCTGAAGCAGAGAAACAAAGTGGCATATTTGTCAAAGTTTTGATATCTGATGGAGGAGGTGAATATGACTCAAGAGAGTTTGTTGATTTTTGTAAACATCATGTTATTAAAAAAAAACCAACTACCATATATACTCCACAACAAAATGGAGTGGTAGAAAGAAAGAATCACACCATCATGAACATGGCCAAGATTTTACTTACAGCAAGAAAATTGTCCAAAGATTACTGGTTGAAGCAGTTGCATGTTCAGTTTACATACTTAACAAATCACCAACTTCCAATGTTCAAGGTAAAGTACCTGAAGAAAAATGGAGTGGATCTAAGGTAAATGTTTCTCATTTCATTTGGTTGTGTTTCTTTTGATAATGTTCTTGAAGAGATAAGAAATAAGCTTGATGATATAAGTGAGAAGTAAATTTTTATTGGCTATAGTGAACAGTCGAAAGCATACAAATTATATAATCATGTTACTAAGAAAATTATAGTAAGTAGAGATGTTAAATTTATGGAAGATAAATTATGGGATGAAATGGAAAACAATACCTCTCACAATCCTTCTCTTGAGTTAGATGACCATCAAGCACCTACAAAGTTAGATGAACATCAAGAATCGATAACATGCCTTCCAAGATTGCAAGTTCAAAATGAAAGTAGTTCTTCGTCTCATAATGATTCCTCATTTCATAGTGATTCAGATTCTGACCATAATCATCAATGAAAAAGAAGTTTTCATGATATATATGACCAAGATGATAATGTAATACAATTTTCATTTTTCTCATCTCAACCTACTTGTTTTGATTAAGCTGCAAAGAAAAAAGAACGGGTAGATGCAATGAATAATGAAATTGAAGCTATTTAAGGAGGCAATACATGGGATTTAGTTTATCTACCTGTAGACAAAAATGTCATAAGTGTCAAATGGGCTTATAAAACTAAATTGAATGGAAAATGTGAGATTGAGAAACACAAAGCAAGTTTAGTTTCGAGAGGTTTTTCACAACAACCTGGCATTGATTATGGTGAAACTTTTTCACCTGTAGCAAGATTATATATTGTTCGATTTGTTTTGTCCATTGCAACACAAAACAAGTGGCCTATTTATCAAATGGATGTCAATTCCTCCTTCTTTAATGGAGTGTTAAATGAACAAGTGTATGTCCATCAACCACCTAGATCTGAAGTTAAAACACAAGAGCATTGAGTGTACAAATTAAAGAAAGCCTTGTACGGTTTGAGGCAAGCTCCACGAGCTTGGTATAGTAGAATTGATCATTATTTACTCAAAGATGGTTTCAGTAGGAGAAAAAATGAGCCTACTTTGTATATCATGGTAAATCAACAAGGTAATATTATCATCCTATGTCTTTATGTTGACGACATGATCTACACAGGAAGAACGATGTTAGATGCATTTAGATCAACCATGAAAAATGATTTAGAAATGACAGATCTTGGATTAATGAAGTATTTCTTAGACATTGAAGTAGAACAATCTGATCATGGTATATTTATTAGTTAACAGAAATATGCTGCTGAAGTTTTGAAAATGTTTAAAATGGAAAAGTGTAAGCCTTCTTACACTCCTATTTCTCTTGGCACTAAATTAAGAAAGGGATATTTGAGATCAGTAATAATTTCCACATTGTATAAACAACTTGCTGGTAGTCTTACATACATTACTACTACAAGACCTCACATAACATATGCAGTAAGTTTTATTTCCAGGTTTATGGAATCTCCTAAGGATTCTCATTGGAAAGTTGGTAAGAGGATCTTAAGATACATTATAGGTACAACCACTTATGGTTTGTGGTACATATCTTCAACAAATAGTATGCTTACAGGTTATACCGACAGTGATTATGGAGGCAGTATTGACGACAAAAAAGTCACTTCAGGCTATGATTTTCTTTTTGGAAATAATTTGATTTCATGGGCATCTAAGAAGAAAACCATAGTTTCTATATCTTCTTCATAAGCGTAATATGTAGCGGCAACAACAACAGCATGCCATGCAGTTTGGCTTAAAAGGCCTTTGATGGATTTTGGATATACAACAAAAGAACCTATTTCACTTTTTTGTGAAAACAACTATGCCATTTCATTGTCAAAGAATAATGTGTTTCATCAGAAAATCAAACACATTGATACTCGATTTCACTTCATTTGTGAACTCGTAAAAAATGGTGACATTTTTCTCAAATTTTGTGGTTCTAAAGCTTAGCTAGTTGATATCTTCACTAAACCTTTGGGAAGAGATGTTTTTCAATTTCAACGTCAAAGTTTAGGCATTATTAATAATGTAATCCTCGATATTAAGAGGGAGTGTTAGGATTTGTAATCTCGTTAAACAAATTAGTTAGTGAAACAGTTTTTACAGTTACTATTGTTTCTAAACGGTAAAACTATCAATTGTATAGTATTTATACAATCAATATGAAATCAATGAGATGTGTTCATTCTCAACTTTCAGGCGTTATTCCTTCTTTATTACTTTCAACATTAAGTTAGAATCATTGACGAATATGTTCCCAAACCCTATACACACCACTGGTCTCACCTTGGGAGAAGCCATAACAATGTAGTCGTCGGGAAACGTGTGGGTGGATCAAATTACTGTTTTTATTTATATTTATATCTATATATAAAATCTTAACGACTTTCGGGTTTTTTTAACATGCATAGAGGCCAGTGGTAGCATGCTTTTTAGTCCCATAGAGTTTTTTTCTAGAAGATTTAAACCAACAATCTTCCTTTTAAGAGCACTGAGATGAAATTATTGGAACGCCTTGCCTTTCTTTGACTTATAGTGTGTCGAGCTTAGACAATGGTGCAATTGATTTTGTATTTCTTTTTCATATTAAGAAGAGAATACTAGGAAAATCTATGTAAACTGTATTCCCACTAATTGACTTTCCTATTTCAATTGCAGTGTTGGAGTTTTCAGATTTACAGATGAATTCTAAAAGGTATTCTTTAACGTATACAAATATTGTTAGATATTAGAAATTCGGGTCATCCTTAAAGAACGATCCAAACCTTGGTGTAAATGTATCTGTAGTCCATGTATTTTACTCTTTATATTTTAATAAGCTCTATATAATATCTTCTAAGTTCAACAAAGGACATTGTTTTTGTTAGATTTCAAAATTTAAATGTAAAGGTAGGTCTAACTATACATACTAACTGAGGTTTTGGATTGTCTTAGATAGTAGCAAAATCCCCCAATTTAATTCTTTAATTAATCAAAATGGAAAAACATTAAAGAAATTGTATCTTCTTTCGTCTTACAATCCACTCCACTTAAAAAAAAATGAGCGAGGGACTAGTTCCTTTGTAACTATTTCTCTTGTTATAATCACAATTCCATGAATACTAGTAATAGGGCCTCCACTTTTTAGGATATGTGTATCGTTCCATTTTGCTAAAAAGTTAACCCAAAATTCAATGTCATTGAAAGTGAAAACATCTTGCTTGAATGATGTGTACGAATGATGTGTATTAAGAGATTGATAAACCCTTTTAAGTTATGAATTACAATTGTAATTCTATTAATAGTTTTTAGGAATTTTCATAGATTTCATAGGTTTTCTAGGGATCTTATAGTTTTTTTTATTTGGTTATTCCATTTTCATTTCTATGATAAGTTTAGAAAAAGTACTTGTTCATATGAGTCCATAATTTTTATTTAAAAGTACAACAAATATTCTAGATAGTATTGCTATTTATCAAGAGATTTAAAATTACAATAATTATTCTTAATATTATTTTTATTTAATCATTTGAAAAATCTTTTCAATATTATTTTTATTTATCATTTTAAATCATTTGAAAAAAATAACTTTATATCTATAAAAAAAAATTGATCATTCCATTTTCATTTCTATAATAAGTTTTAAAAAAGTACTTGTTCATATGAGTTGTTCATATGAGTGTATAATTTTTATTTAAAAAAAATTGATCATTCCATTTTCATTTCTATAATAAGTTTTAAAAAAGTACTTGTTCATATGAGTGTATAATTTTTATTTAAAATTATAGGAAATATTCTAGGTAGTATTCTTATTTATCAAGAGATTTAAAATTACAACAAATATTCTCAATAGTATTTTTATTTAATCATTTGAAAAATGTTTTCAATCACTTGAAAAAGATAACTTTATATCTATAAAATAATAAATAAGATGCTTTTCACTATTATAACTTTTTTTACATGGATTTTTTATGCATAAAATGTTGAAAGTTAAAATTAAAGATTTGTATTATTAGTTAAGTTCATTATCATATAAGGTGTTAAAAATTACAATTGGGTTGTGTAAGAAGATATCCCCTATAACATAGTTATCCATATTATTGTCACTCATGAATACAAATCATTCAATTATATTTTGATTAATACTTTAAATCATTGTAAATTATTAAATTCTCACAACTACAAAGTTTTAATCAATTTCAGAGAAATAAATTTTAATTAAATCTTCAAAACTTCTTTTCTACATGTAAACTAAATTAAGGTCATCATTTAACTTCAAATTAAGGTCATCATTTAACTTCAAAGAGTTAGGATTGGACATATTACTTAGAATTATAACTTCAATACTTATTGTTTAACATTGAAATCCTCTAACAAAATAATACTACATCCATTTTTATCTAAAACCTTTTTCTTATATTTTATATATGCAATATAATATATATTAAAATATTACTTACAATATTAATTTTTAAAATGTCTATGCATATTTGCATATTTCAGATAAAACTTAATATAAAGAGGAGGATTATGCTTTATATAACAAGTTATATCTTCTTTATTTTTATCTAAATTTTTTTCTTATAATTTATATATGCAATATAACATATATTAAAATATTACGACAATACTAATTTTTAAAATTCTATGGATATTTTTTTGGTAAAACTGAATATAAAAAAGAGGATTATGCTTTATATAACAAGTTATATTTTCTAAATATATCGAAAAAAAATAAGACATAATCCTAATTTTTTTTTAATTTCTCTTTATTAATATCTTCTTGTCTTTAATTTTAAATAGATGAAAAAATCCCAAAATTTTTAAATTTCTTTTTATTGATATCTTTTTGTCTTTAATTCTAATAATTAGTTTTTCATTTTTAATTGTTACCTATTTCTTTCTTTCTCCTCTTTTACATTTTAAACTTAATTCTTTCTCCTTTAACCAAAATGGATAATAAAATCTACAAGCATAAGTAGATTTTATATGGATGAGCACTTTAAGAGCACCCATAACAATATTATGTTTGTGCATGCTTTTATATATATATATATATATATATATATATATATATATATATATATATAACTTGGGTTTAATGGTTAAGAAACTTATTTTTCAAGTTCAAATATAAAAAGTAGTAAGATATGTATAAATTCATAGACTTTACCAACCAAAAGTATAATATTTTTAATATTTTTATGAATATTAAAATAAACAAAATTTTCATGGAAATTAAGTATATTAACATGCACTAACACAGATATTAACATAGATGTATGTTCAAAGCAGGAAGAGAATTGTTTCGTTGTTTCTACAAGTGGTTCAAAGATGTAAGAGGACTATAGTCCTTGAATTTCATTCTTGTTTACATAATAGGCTTCAAAAACTTGTAATAAGAACATGAAGATTATTTATTCTGTAGGAATAGTTGTACGTTTCTGGCACCTTTCACTAGACTTGTTAACTTGATTCGGGCATCCCCACCCACAACAATTGAAGGGAATTTCAATGACTAGCAATCGAGGTGTCCAGACTATGTATGGGTTCAATCATCGGCAACAACAACGAATTTAATGATGGAGTTGAAAATTGCAGAAGGTAGGAGAGATCTCTATTTTTTATCTGTGTTTTCTATCAACATTATATATATATCAACTATATATATAGGGATGTTTCTATACATACTGTTGTTGGGGAAAAACACCCTACGGACTAGCAAATAGAGTTCAGACTTTGCATGCAGATATGACCGAATAGAAATTACTTTCTACCTTCATCCCTAGATTTAAATCCCCTATCCTTAGTAAATGCATGGAAAGATCAACCTACCTTGTTACCGGCATTTGTTGTCGATCCTCCGTTGTGCTTAATTACTTGTTCGCAATACTCCTTCCAAAGATGACCTGCATTCAAGACGAGCAAAAACTATGCATGGATACTACTTATATACCCACGGGTTAGAAATCAAACATAAACTAATCAAACCATAAAAAGTTCATGAATTGGGACGGGAAAAGCATTCTCTTTATTACTTAAACTGAGTCAACTTACAAAAGTTGAGACCGACCACCGCTCCTTGAACCTCATCCTGGGCTCCTCTTCTTCTATCCTTCAACTGATTTGCTTTAAATCTCCTTTAGCATTAGGAAAGGCTAAAGGGTTGGGACAATGGAATACGTAAATGGGCAGAGTTTCTTTGCTATATTCTTCCTTCCTCTAAATGGTACCCCTACCCCTTCTTTTATAGGCTAGAAGGAACTAGGTATTTGGACGAACACTCGGCCATGCATGGCCGGGAGTTTCAGTTAACTCACCCATAGCTTTTTGTTCCGTCGAAAACTTTCCTTTTTTCATGCTTTTGTTGGTCCATGTAGGTTGTTTTGGGTTAGCCAGCGTGTACACACGTGCAGTAATGGGTTAGGGCGTGTGGGCCTTTACACAAGAGGATTTTCAAAGAGTTGTTCAGTAGTGTTTTTGGCAAAAAAAGGATATGAGTTGGCCTGATGCCAGGTAAGCATGTGTGGTGCAATTTAGGGTTATAACAGATGCGCCCTAATGTGTGAGGTCAGAAGAGCATCTGATGGTCGAAATACATTACCAATCTTTACTGATGTGCCGAATGATTGAGCCCAAGGATCAGGAACCCGTAGGTGCCATCTGCAAAATAACAAATGTCTTACCGAGGAGGGCATACCCATGCTCAAGATAAAAATAGAACCATGGTTACCAATCAAATACACTGTATATCCATGTCAAATAACTATAAAGAGTGGCCGCGAACAATACACATCGGAGCTACATCTCGAAATCAGAAAGATATACATATAGAGTATCCATTTTCCAAAAGCTGATTCGCCCTGATGGCTGTAGATGAGATCTTCAGAGCTCGAGCAACAAATTCAAAATCTTCCTAAACTTAGGTAGGAGTGTAATATGAGTGTACGACTGCACTACCTAGAGGTCTTCGACGGCTCGTCGATCATGGACTTGATAATATTGATGATCGGACTGAAGGCTTCAGTGATTTCGAACAAGGACTTGATTGGACATTCAGGATGGTCGGGTATGCGGACAAGAGACACATTGCAGAGGGGCCGACTCATGCTTAGTGACAAAATTACCTTGGACAATAACACGACAAGTGATGAGACTTAGGCAGCATGTATGTTAATCATAATTCTACGAAGCAAGAGGCAACGCAAACTCTCCATATGTTTGGAAGAATAACCAAACGGTGGAGGACACAAATCTATATAGCGAGAAAAGATTCCTAAGGTCGTACTACATCCCATAGTCTGATGAACAAATGGACAAATGTGCATTATCCAAGAGAGACTCATTATGCTGCCAATAAAGAAAATACTTTTCCCTTCCTCTTTTTGGGGTATATTTGATATTTTTGTTCTTCTCAATAATTGTGGAAAAAGAATAAAGGAATATTACGTTACAATGGAGGAACGAGTATTGAAAACATACAAGCTCAAGGAACAAGGACAAGACTGATGTTCTAGTAAAATGATACTTGGAAAAAATCCTCTTGCGGCCAAAGGTGTTAAGATGCAAAAGCAAACTGTCACAAAGCTGGTGGATAAGGTATGAAAATGTGGTTCATAAAACACACAATGGTAATGTCATTCGATGTAAGTTTAATGATCCTAGAGAAGGTAAGCTCGGTGGTTTTTCATATTTAGAGAGTCTGAAAAAACATAAAAGGAGACTCCACTGGGGTACCTTTTTCAAATATAGTCTAGTCGGTTCAAAAGAAGGGTAAACTAGCACCGATTAGACGTCGATTCAAAACCATTTTAACGAGTGTGACAAGGACAAGATCACTCAGCCATTTTTTCATTTTTAAGGAGTCTGAAAAAATCTTAACTATGGACTATGTCAGGAATATTTTTCTGGACCAATTTAACGAGTGTGAAAAGAATAAGGTCACTCGACAATCTTTTCAATTTTAGGGAGTCTGAAAAGAGATTAACTATGGACTCTGTGGGGGTTTCTTTTTCATAAGTTTAGTCCCTCAGGCCCGAAAAAGGGATAAAATTATACCTGAGAGTACTCTTCTAAAGAACAAAAGTTCTATAGAGTATACCTTTGTTTGTACATTTGACCGTCCAGATCGAACAAGGGGTAAAATACCGCCGAATAGACGTGACTTCAAATTTCAGTTTAACGAGCGTGAAAGGCCACAAGATCCCTCGACAATATTTTCATGTTTAAAGGGTATGAAAAGGGCTTAAAAGGAGACCACTTAGTTTTTTTGGAGTCCTGAGGGTGAGATCAAGAGCGAAGAAGAATCATGCAAATGAGGTTCAAACTCAAATTCAGGAAAGACTATAAGGACTCCTGAGCCTACAGTGTTTTAGAGACGACATGGACACCATAATGCAACCGAGACCTACCTAGGGCATCCATGTTCTGGTAATCTCTACCGCCAAGTTACAACACTTCTAAAACAGATATGATGGTTCTGTGTCACAACCTGATGGGATCGATCCTATAGAAGAGGAAAAAGACAATGAGACGCAAGAGTCGGGGTAGTAACCTAACCTATATGCTCAAGTCGATTATTGGAAAAAATTTCATGGACCGTCAAAATTTTCTCAAAAATAAAAAAAAAGTGTCACAATACCTGATCAAATCCCTCCCATATAACTCCTGAATCACTCTAAATGGTTTTTGGTATAAAGAAACTGATAAGGGAGGCCAAAAAAGTGACAAAAAGATGCCAAAAAGTCTATAAATAGAAGCTGGCAGCTCATTATCACCATTGCTGATTTTGAAATTGACTCTGGAGCCAAAAGGCCCCCTTTGCTAAAAACGGTGATTCTGGGAGCTACAGTGGACGAAATGAACTTCCGCTTGGACCAAGTAAGTACAAACTCCCTTATCTAGCTATTCAATTCCTCAGTTTTGCATTTTCTTTCATTTTTTGGGTGGGCATCGACCTTTAAAAGGTCGACCCTAGGTACACGCGGGCTGTCTCTGGATAGGCCGCATGTACACTCAGGCAGAGTAAAGGTTGCCTGCGTGTACACGCGACTGTCGCCTCTACAGCTCGCATGGACCACCCTTTTGTAGCAAAAAGAGAACTAAAGCGCAAGTACTGACCCTCCTGAACTTTGTTGTGTTGGCAGGATGTATGTTCAGTGGAGGGAAAGGGAGCATGAAGCAATCAGTGAGTTGGTTGCGGGAGATCCGAATGTCGTGGTCGTGTTGATACAATGTGGTTTACTAAAGTTCTTCCTATGTCCATTTATGCGAGCGCAACCAAGGCTACTGAATGCCTTGATTGACTACTGGCACCTTGATGCAGAGGTCTTCATGCTAGAGGGGAAATCACTGGTGCCCACCACCGAGGATATCTATTTTTTGACTGGCCTCTCAAGGAGAGGGGAACTAGTCAATTTCATGATGTTTCCTGTGGGACCGCATAATATAGAAGAACTGATAGCCAAGCACTGTGAGGCTGGGACTAACCGTGTGAGCTCCTAGGTGCCCATCAGTAAGATCACTAACCTATCGATGCAGACGATATTATTACTGATTGGGTGGATTGTTGGTTCAGCAGCCTTGCATCAAGTGTCTTGCGTACAGATGAATTGTGCTATCGAGTGCTTGAATGCATAGATTTTTTACTGGAGTACCACACTGCTCGAGTGCATGAAGTGGCAATTGACAGATTGCCGACAGTGGACACAAAGGAACTTCGGGTTCGGGACGATTTTGTGTTCATTCTTCTTTGAGAGAGTTTCGAGCTTTAGTCCTCGGGAAGTAGTACGAGGACATTAGGCCTCTTTTCCTGCAGTGTGTAGATGGGCAGTATTACTGCCGCGACAGGGTGGTGGAAGGACCAATGAGTCCTTCGATGATGACTTCTTTGCATGGATGTCATGACAGATCCCTGTGATCAAGGATTACCCATATGCAGGGATAGATTTTTCTAGAGATCTTGAGATACCCATGCCTCGTGGTGAGGAGCGAGGGGAGATGGGTAAGTCTCCACCTTCATAGTTTTTTTTTTGTCTGCATATGTAATTTTTATGTTATTTTTGTTATATATATCATTTTTTTTTATTTTTTTTGTATGCTAGAATATTTGATGGGTATACATTTGTTGCATGTAGATGTGGGACCCGTGCGACCTGTCGATTATGCACGGAACAGGCGTCGTCCACGGCTAGAAGCCGCAGCTGGGGGAGAAGTAGTAGAAGGGAACCTCCTAGCCGGGGAGGCTGAGAGGGTCCTTAGACATGCTGAGCGGAACTTCACTGCACTCACTCGCACAGTCTTGATGGCAGAGATAGAGGACCTGCCACCATCCATTCAGCCTCATGTAGTGGGGTCACCTCGGACGTGGGTCCGATTGTTTAGGCGTTTAGCCCATGTTGTGGACTATTATAACAGGGCCCATAGGCCCTGAACCTATTTATACTTTTTACGTGCCACGAGCACGCACTTGTATATATTTTTTGAGGGCATAAGCCCTGTGACTTGTTATTAGTCCCATTTTTTAGGCGCTTGAGTCCATCTATGTACTCTGGTTGTTTTATGATGTTATATATGGTTTTTTGATCTTTTGTGTCTTATGGATCACGTGTGCAAAAATGTATTTACATGCTTATGTCAATGTTCTTTCATATGTGTGCAAGATGCCAATCTAAAATTTGATTAGCTAGAGTATCTGTAATTTGGTTTAATCTCCTAGGAACATGAAAATATGTAATATAATCAAAGTTTTGTTCTAAGAGACGTACCCTAAGGAATCATCGGTGTAAAGTTGGATCATGAACCCGGTATACTCTGTTTAGCTGTGACACAACTAGTTGAGCGTCGAGATAGACCCGGAGATGAGAGATACCCAATGACAAGGCGTCACAAAGCAACTCAATAACTGCACTATACTCAGTGACATTATTTGTGGTGTCACCTAAGCATATACCTCTAGAAGATAACAACTGGCCCTGAGGTGTAAAGATTACCCAAGCTGCAAAGGCAAGCCTCTGAGTGTGTCGACTAGCACCGTCTGCATACCTAACGAACACCTCAGAATCACTTCACATCTGCCATATTGATGAAAGATAACATCAATGACACGTCCATAATACTTAAAAAAACTAAAACATAATAGTACAAAGACTATACATATGTTACAAAAAGTTACCCACAATGACCTTCCTATGAGTAATACTTCTTGAGGTAGAGCGCATTTCTAGGCTCCGCCGAAGCATTCCCTTCAAAATCAACCAAACGATAAGCACCCCTTTTTAATACCTCTTTTATGATGAAGGGTCCAAACCACATGGGTTTGAATTTTCCTGCCCCCAGGGGGTCCTTATCTTGGTCATAGACCAGGACAAGGTCGCCTTCAGAGACAATCCGAGGACAAACGGACCTATCATACTGACACTTGACCTTATGTTTGTGAGCCTCATTGGCCAGGGCCACATCACGACACTACTCATTGAGATACTCAAGGTGTACTAACCGTTCTTCAAGTGGAGAAGTGTCTGGCAATAATTGTACTGCCAATTTTAGAGATGTGATCTGACATTCGATGGGAAAGACTGCCTCCAACCCGTAAACGAGTTGAAAAGGTGAGAAACTGGTTGTAGTCTTAACAGATGTTCAGTAAGCCCATAATGCCGAGTATAACATCAAATGCCAATTTGACTTGGCTGAGTTGATAGTTCGCTGTAGAATAGTCTTAAGAGTTTTGTTTACAGCTTCCACCTACCCATTGGCTTGGGGGTAGTAGGGTGATGAATGCTCTTTCCGTAACCCAAGATTTGATGTTAATTCAGTCATCATTTGTTTCTGAAAGTGACTTCCATGGTCAGTAACAATCTCTCTCAGGACGCCAAACCTTGCTATGATCTAGTTGAATAAAAAGAGAGCTGCAGTCTCTCCATCATCTTTAAACATTGGCATAGCTTCGACCCACTTAGTGAAATAGTCTATAGCTATGATGATATAGCAGTGCCGCCTTGTTGACGGGGGGTTGCAAGTAGTGTAATCAATCCCCCACTTGGTGAAGGGACCAACTGTGATCACAGGAAACATAGGAGCGGGATGTGCCCTCATCTTCTGAGAGAAGACTTGGCACGGATGGCACTTCTTGACCGATTCTATACAATCTTTGATAAGTGTCTGCCAGAAGTAACCTTCTCATAGAATCTTTTGGGTTGTTGCCAACCTAGACAAATGATCGCCACAAGATCCGGTATGGAAATCGTTGAGCACGATCACTGCCTCCTCATGTGTGAGACATCGACGTAAGATGCAGTCTACACCTCTCCGATACAACGTATCATTGAGTATGAGATAATTCTTAGCCTGATGGCATATACGTCGACGCTCATCATGAGAAGCAGGAGTGGGGCACTTCAAAGTCTCGAGATGGATAAGTATATCTCCGTACTAGGGATCTGATGATGTGATAAAAAACATATCTCCCCGAATAGGCAATTCTTTAGGCACAACGTCACCTCACTCAACTGGAAGTTCTGAAATAAGCTCTGCGAAGACCAATGACTTTTTGGAATTTGCTGAAATGAAGTCTAAGTCAAATTCTTGGAGGATGACTATAAATCTACTAATTTTTCTGCCTATAACCCGTCATGTCAACATGCACTAGAATGGATTCACGACAGCAATGACAGTGGTCTTGCGAAACAGAACATAATGACGAGACCGTTGAACAACATGAATTGCTGGCAACGCAAGTTTTTCGATATGAGAATAATTGAGTTCCGGTCCTACAAGGCCTCGGCTCAGTTAATGGATCACGTATTTTGAGAACGAATCATCTTCCCGAACTAAAACCATGCCAATGGTTGACTCTGCGGCAGCCAGATATAACAAGAAATCTTTGTTATAGTTAGATGGCCGTAGCAGAGGCACAGTTGTGAGGGCATGTTTTAATGCGTCGAAAGAGCGTTGAGCGGATTCGTTCCGGTAAAAAGGAACGTCTTTGTTCAGTAGGTGCATAAATCCCTTGGTGATTTCGGCATAGATGGCAATGAAGCATCGTAAAAAGTTCGCCTTGCCTTGTAGACTCTGAAGTTGTAGGATTGTGCGTGGGGGGGGAAAACTGGATTATTGCCTCCACCTTGAGAGGATCGAACATGATCCCTGTTGTTGATACGATGAGACCTAACAATTGTCCTGACGTGACGCAGAAGCTGCACTTGTTTGGATTCAAGCGAATCCTAAAGTAGCGACAACGTTCGAAGATTAGTCTAAGGTGTGTAGGATGATTCGTTCTCTTGCGAGATCGTAATGCTAAATCATCTAGATAGGCCTCAACTATATGCTTGAGATCATGAAAAGCAAAAGACTTGGCCCACTAGAAGGTGGCTCCAGCATTTTTAAGACCAAAAGGCATCTTACGATATGCGAATGTACCCCATGGACAAATGAATGCCATTTTGTGTTGGTTTTTTGGTTTGATTTGGATTTGATTATATCCCGAAAAACCATCCATGAAAGAAAAGGCTTCACAACCAACACATTCATCAATGATCTAGTCGATGAACGGTGTTGGAAAATTATCTTTGGGACATGCCTTGTTCAAATCACGGAAATCGGTACATACATGAATCGTGCCTTGTTTTTTATTTACCGACATAGGATTTGACACCCATTGAGTCAAATCGATAGGATAGATAAAACCTGCCTTTAGCAATTTCTCAACCTCAATCTTGATGGCTGCTTCTTTCTTGGGATTAACTGGACGAAGCTTCTGTTGAACAGGCTTGGGATCAGGATAAGTTGTGATTTCATGTTCAACTATTTTTGGATCAATACCTGGCATTTTCTCATAAGACCAGGCAAAAACGTTGCAAAATTCTTTGAAAAGATCCATGTAGATTTGAATCTCTTCGGGGGAGAAAACTGCTTCGACGAAGACGTTCTCCACGATGGCAGGGTTTCAAGAGATGTTGATTGGTATAGTTTCAGCGATAGTTGCCATATTTTCCTCAACATAAATTTCATGTGTAGCTAAGATATTAATAGGACACGGCTGATCTCCCATCATGGTCACAGTGAATTCTCGTGCTTCGATTCGGCTTAACTCTGGGAGAAAATATGATCTATGATGAAGATCTTCCCAAGGTTTTCCCGGACTAGTCATTGCTTTGATTACTGCTTCATCAGAAGGCAATACTAAGTCTAACGAATCGACATTAGCGAGAGAACCCTGAGCCCAAATAGGCTCTAGAAGTGGATCTAACTCTTGTGCAGGAGTCAGATCAATGTTAGCTGAAGCTTGTTGGACTAAAGAGTACGCTACTTCAGCGGAAGACAAGGGCATGGACATGCCTGGTTGCCCTATCTCATCCATCATGGATGATGGGGAAGGAAGAATCCATGGATCCTCGAAGTAAGTCATGCAGAACGACGAAACTTGAAAAATCTCAACGTTATGGTGATTAGATATAAATTTGATATTGCCGTGAGGAGGTGGGTAATCAAAAGTACCCTTCAAAGATGGGCACAAACCAACTCCTACGTTGACGACACCTGGTTGAGGATTATCAATCAGCGGGACCGTGGATGCCCTCAAAGCTGGGTCAGGTCTGGAGAAAGACAATTGATCAATGGTCACTATCCAACCCTCGTGTGGAAACAACAAGACCCGTAAAACTGTAGCAACCACAGCTTGCATAGCATAAGTCCAACTCCTTCCTAACAAGAGGTTATAGTCAAGGGGAGCATCGACTACCTCTACTTCGACACACACGGTCTTCCCTCCTAACTGCACAGGGAAAGAAGGAAGGATGCCATGTGGCCGGAATGAACGACCGTCAAAAGAAGTGAGGAGAGTAGGTGATGGAGACAAAACGAGCTGGCCAATGGCCTTCCAACATGCCAACAACATAACACATGTTGAGGTGCCCTCGTCGACCACCATGCGGAAGATATTCCATGTAAAAAATTTCGTGGGGTAAGCCACTACTATCTGAAACGCTGCGCGGTAAGGCATATGATGTTTTAAGTAAGTTGTATCTAACATGATGGTACCCAGATTACAAGTCTCAATAGAGCCCAAAGCGGTTAACAAGGCTTTTCTCTGAGAAGGGTAACTTTGGAGGACCTCCAAAGTAGATATCGCATAAGGAGTTTGTGATAAATCTTCCACCATAGAGTAGTTTTGGGCGGCCCTTACGTTTGGGTTATGAGAAGCCTTTTTAAATGCACCTTTTGGAAAGCGTGTCATTGTTTCTCCCAATGTCTTCTCAATCTGTAGAGGGAGAGATGGGAGGTCAGCTTCTTTACCCTTCTTAGAAGCGCTTGTTTTACTATAATCGTGCGCTCTAGTCGATATGAAAGGATCACCCCTAACCATATATACGTTCATGGATGAGGGGTTGTTCGGAGGCATGCAGTTTTCTTGGTTTCCCCCTTCCGTATTTACAAAGGCTTGAGTTAGATTTTTCCCATGCTGAAATGGGTTCATCAACACCGCCTGTTGTTGTTGTGTGACAAATTTTTTGGCCTCTGCAAACCGAGGACATAGATGGGTTGGATGGTCTTCCGCACATAAGTTGCATGGATACCTCTCCTTTTGTTTTTCAATGTTGTCCTTGCCAGCATTATCGTTGGGTTTTTTATCCCCCTTACCCTTCTTTCATTGTTTTTTCTTCCCTTCAGGCTGTTGGGTGGCCTTTGGGTTAGTCGACTGCACTGTGTGTACTTCCAACATTTGGGTAGGGGGAGCAGTCAAAGTAGTAGTTTGGCTAGCCATTGTGTGTTGTATGGATAACTGTTGCAATTGCTTTGTCAATTGCTTAGCGGGCTTGGTTTGTGCTGAACCGACTATACCATCGGCGTGTGGTCCAACTCTCTGTCTAGTTTTATCTAGTATTGAACGTGGTGCATCTGGCAAGATGTTGTATAATAAACTGGACTGAGAATAGATGAGCTCAAACTGTTGAGCCCTCATGATGGCATCTTCTTCAGAGAAAACTTCGAATGTCGTGACATCTTTGGATAACTGCGGGACCAAAGACTTAAGGAACCACTCAAGAAGGAATGCTGGTGGGACTGGTACTTTGATTAAACTCTTCTGGCGTCTCCATTCTCGGATGTGATCAGAGATATGGTCCGCTGTTGTCTGTTCGAAATTAGCGAGCATCTCTGTGCCAGCATCGTATCTCACAGGTAACTGGAAATGGTTAAGGAAATCCATCGCCAATTCGCCAAAAGAAGAGTATCTTGAGCGATCGAGCTCAATGTACCATTTCACGGCACTCCCAATGAGAGTACGTTGAAACAATCACAACTATATGGAGTCATCTTTCAATGAGTTAGATGAGCAACAAAGATGAAAAGTAGTCACATTATCTCATGGATCTTCATTAGACTTGGCTTTGAACTTTGGAATGTCTGAAGGCAACTTCGTCGGCATAGCAGGCCAACGCGGATCGTGACAAATAGGGTCATTCAAGAACCTTGTTAAATATGGCAAGTGTAAAGTTGCCAGGAATGGTAGTTTGGGTTGCTGCTGATAACCTAGGAAAAAGGGTCCTAGAGTTTGACTGGCACCAGGTTGCCAGGAAGAGTTTGGCTACTGGCCCGGATTCTGGTAGAAACCATGGCCCTGGCCAGCGTAAGGATTTTGAATCTGTGGAGACATCATCGGCTGATTTCCCAAATAGGAAATGGATTGTTGGGCATGCATTTTATTCGAAGGACTTTGGGAAGGATTACCCCATGCCAGTCCCGTGGGGATAGGCATAGTAGTTTGTCCGAGGTTCCATTGATTGTGGAAAGAATTACCCCAAATCGACGTTCCGGAGGAGGGAATGGATCCTTGCCCTCAATTCCAAGGTACTGCTAGGTTTTCCCCCTGTGCAGGAATAGTACCCTGCACAGGAGTAGATTGTCCAAAAATGGGGTTGTCCCCAGTCGGGAAAGCGGCTGACGAGAAGGTCTTGCTACCAAATGTTTCGTTCCAAGAAAACGATATTGAACCTACCAGCATACTATGCGAAGGTGATCCTTGACTCCCCGCTCCAAATAAACTATTGTGTGTAGGTTGCCTGACGGATTACTGATGCGAACCACCGAGTGAAGGGGACGAAGGAGGGATATGATGTCATGTGTAAGGAAAAGTGTTAAAAGGGACAGGAGTGCTCCCCATGCGACCTTGGAAAGAAGCGCCAGAGTTCCCTGCCCCTAGAACCAAAGTCTGTAAGGTGGAGTAGGAAAGTACAGGACCTGTACCTGAACTACGCATACCATATGAGAACGGAGGGCCTGTCGCACTAGGTGTGAAAGGGGTTGTGGCCGCCGCCAAAGACAGGTTCGGACCACTGTGAAAAGTAGTTGCGGTCGAGACCATGCTAGCTCGGACCGACGACGGTAGGTTAGGAGATGACTCTCCTGTGGTGACAACCGTGGTGGGAACTGAAGAATTCCTAGAAGAAGTAACAACATTTGTTTCCATTGCTATGTGTGACACTGTCTAGCACTCGTGAAATTGAATTGGTACAATAAAAGGTGCCAAGAGATCAGTGGTTGAGGTTTCAACCGAGCCAAGAGCAGTTACTTCAAGGTCCAAAACAGTCGATTCCTCTGGGGGTTGTTCGAGCACAATGATTTGTAACCCAGTCATTTCAAAAGACCCTTGTTGGTCTAGCCTCTGCATTAATGGTGGCGGGGGTGGGTCCAGTGTAACAGGTGGCAGGCCAAGAAGCCTTCGTGACCGACGGAGCTCGGGATCCTCCACTGTGTGAGAAGATCCAAGACACTCTAAGGTAGTCTAAATGCTCAAAAATAACACACACTAAGAAAAAAGTCCCTAGAAGATAAGACAAACAAACACTAAATTAATTGGAAGAACAGTTACAACAGCCAACACTAGAGAAACTTACTAGTGCAAGTGCAACTCGAACACGGAAGCACCCTCCGGGTATACTCTGCAAAGCGTGGCCCGATGTCTGTCCTAGGTACCGCTGTATACCCCCACAGTCGCCTATGTATGTCCCTAACAAAGATTGGCAACTAGGTTGCCAGCACACAAACAGTCACCAGGCGGGTACAGTCGAAAGTCGGGTAGACCACAATGAGCAGGGTATCGAGCCTAAAACCTGTCAAGGGTATCGAGAGAAAATGGTCTAGAATACAACTGAGGACCTCGAATGCATTCGAGACCCACAAAGCCCTGTGGAAAATGCAAACGACGGAATCCCAAAACAAGCCCTCTATATGTGTTCTCCACTACGATTGGTCTGGCTTTGGAGGGGTTATCTCTGCTACCTTTCTGCATGCGACCTCGTGTTTATCCCCTGTGTTAGAGGGGGGTCCCTGATAAATTCCACGAAACTGGACTTAGACACTCCCTATCTCAGACTCCAATGTTTGATTTTAAATGGCCTTGAAGAGTTTCCTCTCCAGCCTAATCCAAGGCCCTAGTCCTGAACTAGTTTGTGAACCCTACAAACATAAAAGTCTAGTAGATTTTAAATTTAGGATTACTTTTGTGGCTTTGTCTTACGTCAAGGGGTATGAGGGTGAAACTGATGATGTGTAAAAGACGAAAGAAAAAAATGAATAAAAAAGATGGAAACAAAAATTTTACTGAATGCAAAATTTCAACAACTTTTCAAAAAAAAGATTTTTTAACTTTGCTAAGATTTTGGACAACAAACTCAAAGGAATTTCACCCGACTACGAGCTACTTATGATCTAAGTGAATTGAAAAAACTTATGAAATAAAAGAATTTTCCCTAGCTAATGATGCAGAAACACACTCTTCAACCAAAGAAGAAAATGAAAAGAGATTTTTTTTAATTTAAGTGCTAGTAAAGAAAGAAAGGGAAAATATCGACGAGCAAAAAACCAAGAAAAACAATTCTGGCTTAAAGCGCAGATCGCAAAGAATCATATTAAAAAATCACACAATAGCAATTGTAAAAACAATGACTCTCACACTTGTCTAAAAACCGTAAAAAAAAATTATATTTTTTTGACAACGTTTTAAATGAGAAAAAAAAAGCTAAGGGTAAAAATAATCCTAAGCTATTGACTGTTCAAACAGAGATTCAAACACCTAAGAGGAATACTTCTTATCAAAGGAGACGATGATTGTCTCACCCTTAACAAAAAGTAGCATGTACAAGCACGCGACTGTTACTCAAATAGCACGCATGCGAACGCGCGCTGAACAGAGACAAAGGGCATGTACATGTGGGCTAACCTTGTACAGGCCACGTGTATATCTAAACTCTAAGAAAAAATGAAAATAGATAGACCAAACCAGGAAGAGACCATTGATATTGATAACTAGGATCCCTTGAAGGCTTGGATACTCTTTCTAACAGAAAAACAAATAATGCAAGGAAAAAATAATAAGGCAAAAACAATCTGAGATAGGACTGTTAGCAAATAAGACTCAGACAAAATTCTAGAAAACCCCTTGAGAATATGTGATTCTGATAGGGAAGAGGAGGACTGCTTCTGAGGTTCTCTGAACTCCTACACGCTACTGCTACCTCTACAGCTAGCGTTCACACGCAGGCTATAAGAGGATAGGGCGCAAGTACGTGCATGCAGGCCTTGTGCAGGCCGTGTGTACCTCTATGGGTCCCAAAAAACATAGTCAAGCAAAAGTCAGGGAAAACTGGTATGGAAAACCAGACTCCCTGCTAGCTCAGACTTTATAGAAACGAAAAGAAAAGATAGGCAAGAAAAACTAGTCTTTAAACTATCCAAAAACTAAATAAAATTCCAATAACCCTAAAGAGTTAATCCCCAGTATGGTCGTCAATTCTGTTGTTGGGGAAAAACACCCTACATACTAGAAAATAGAGTTTAGACTTTGCATGCAGATATGACCGAATAGAAATTACTTTCTACCTTCATCCCTAGATTTAAATCCCCTTTTCTTAGTAAATGCATGGAAAGATCAACCTACC
>ML836824.1:26825-42393 GCA_009831015.1 Picea engelmannii | reverse complement strand
GGCGGCGTTCAGACAACATTTTCAAGTAATGGGAAAATAATTGGCTTCACCCCATTCAACTTCAATCAGAACAATGATCCACATCGCCTCGTCGACAAGACTTGTCCTTTCTTTGGGTCTTCTCAGAAGTACGGATTGCATCCCTTACTGGCCTCCATACCTTTTTCTGCATTTTTTTTTTCCTCTCGTTATCCTTCTAGTCCCCACAAAATTGGTGGTTCAACTTTCATTATTTGTTTGGTAAGTTCATTATGTCCATCTTCAAAACAAGGGGTCAGCAAGCCTGGACCACCCATGTTCAGTCACTTTCCTTCGATACCAGTTATTTGGACTGCCCAAATGTTTTGCAATTTCTTTTTACCATTTACTGAGTAGTTTGTGTATGTTTGTTCCTGTCATGTTTTTGCTTGTTCTAGGTTTTATTCTGTTAGGCAGAGGAAGAAACACATAGCATAAAACAAAGCATAAACAAGTAATATTAAACACGCATTAAACCAAGTACAACAATTCCACAATTTGAGATAGTGATTTATGAGGAAACCCAATAAGGGAAAAAACCACGGGCAATGATAGTGGGTATTCTTATTATTCAATGAAGAATTACAATATCCAATCTCAGGCATGCAATCATCCTCTATTCACATATACTCTGCTCTCTACAGACCTTGCACACACTTGCACTCACATTGTACGGGTATGCTCACATATACAACATCTATCACTCAATTACACAAACTGATCATGAATAGATCACATAGTTACACGAACATTTCAGAAATAGATTGCATGCATGCGCATTAACATAGTTGTATGCATGTGCATGTGACCACACAAGGGAATTCGTTGACATGTTTCCAACAATCTCCACCTTGAGAACAATTTACCTGATATATCATGCCCTTAATTAATTCATCACCTTTTATGCAAGCCAAGAGAAGCCAAAAACCACCGTAGCTTCTCTAACAAAACTAGTTTTGTAAACATGTCTGCAGAATTCACTTTTGTATGGACTTTTTCCAGAGCCACTCCACCTTCATCAACAACTTGTCTTGCAAAATGGTACTTAACAAAAATATGCTTCGTCTTACTTTGATAGAACTTTGGATTTCTAGCCAAATGAATAACACTTTGACTATCCCAAAATACTTTCACCTTGTCGTGCAACCTTCCAAACTCACCCAACAAACCCTATAACCAAATTGCTTCTTTGCATGCATGTGAAGGAGCCATATACTTTGCCTCAATAGTGGATAAAGTTACTATGTTTTTAAGCTTTGACATCCAACTAATAGGTCATCCTACAAGAGTAAAGACATATCCTGAAGTGGATCTCCTTTTGTCCAATTCCCCTGCAAAATCTGAATCTACATAACAAAAACTGAATCTTCAGAACCATCATAGGTGATAGAATAACTGCTTGTGCCTTTAAGATATCAAAGCACCCATTTCACGGCTTCCCAATGCTCTTTTCCTGGATTTTCCATGTATTGATTGACAACACCAAGTTCATGTGAAATATCTAGTCTAGTACTCACCATCACATACATCAAACTTCCCACTGCATCGATACATATAATCATTTTATTCGTCATTACTAGGACATAAACATGAATAAATCTTGAAATGGGAAGCCAAAAGGATTTGTACGGGTTTCACATTATTCATACTGAATCTCATAAGTATTTTATCCACATACTTTTGTTGTGATAACCATAACTTACCATTTTTCTTGTCTCTGTGTATCTCCATGCTTAAGATTTGTTTTTCTACTCCTATATCCTTCATCTCAAATGCCCTAGCCAACTGAGCCTTTAACCTATTGATTTCGACCATGTTTTTTCTTGCCACAAGCATACCATCAACATATAACACCAAAATAATCAATATGTCATTTTCCAACTTTTTAAAGTAAACACAATGATCATATTCACTTCTTATAAAATTAGGCTCACCATGAAGGAATCAAACTTCTTATACCATTGCCTGGGAGACTATCTCAGGCCATACAATGACTTCTTGAGTTTGCGAACAAACGTCTTATTGCAATCCTGAACAAACCCTTCTGGTTGTTCCATATATATATCCTCATCTTCCTTTTGAGAATAACATTTTACTACCAGACTTGCTTTATACCTTTTGTGCAGTGTTCCCAAGGCCGAGCCCCATCGTAAACCATGTTCTGAAAGGAATTGTAACTATGTTTTATAGGCTGGTGAGGCAAGTTTTTATAAGCTCGAGGCTTATGTGTTTGTTAGGCCAGGGAGCCTGAGTGTTGAAGGCCAGGAGCCTGCTGTTGCATATGTAATCACGCAGAACAATTAATAAAATATAAACACCACCATGTGCAGACTGACCACGATGAATGAGTGAAGTGGGACTAAGCATCCATAGAGTGGGCAAGGAATTAGGGGCTGGAAGGTGGGAAAAGGGGCTAAGCATTTAACCTAGGGGGCTTAAGCCTAGGAATAATAATATTTAATATTATTCCAAAAAGAACATGTGCATTTTATGTTTTACTTTTATCCTAAGTTCTTGGCAAGGGAAAACATGCAAAGGGGATGCATGCTGATGGAACGCATGTAATTCCAAGGGTGACAAGTGTCCGCCTTGGTGCATGCAAATAAAATAACCGAGATGAGCCATGGGAGCTCTCTCTTCCATTCCACTCGACTACCTGAGCGGGCAGAGAGCGCAGAACAGTAGGACCAACCCAACCACTGCAAGAATACGTTGTGCGTTCCTGAGAGTCAAGAATCCCGTGTCGTCTTGAAAGTCCGTGCACATCCTTTGTCCGATTGATTGAACCTATGCGTAGAGGCTATGTTTCGAAGCCATGACCTGAACCATTCCACCATTGTTGAGCCTATTTGAGAGGCCATGTTTGTATTTCCAGTTGGCTATGGTGACCACGCAGAGCTGGACTGTATGTGGCTTGATGGTCAGTGCGAGTTGTGATTGAGCCTGTGTGTGTTCTCTCTCTAGGTGAGGGAGGTGGATGTTGTTGGGGGAGGTTTCTTCCAGAGAGTGTCTAGCACCAGCTTCGGGCTCTGAGACTTCTTGATCCAACCTGTTGTCGAGACCCAGAGAGGGAGATTAGCACTGATGGACTATGCTTGTGAAGGTGTATAGTCCCGAGCGGAACAGGCATGTGGGGAATGAGAGTCTGGTAGTAGTGGGTGTAAGATGACATCCTGGGATGAATCCTTCCATATTTTATGTGTTGTTTTCCCTGTAACCTCAGCCTAGCCTAGAATTCCTTTCCTTGGGATGGATCTTAGTCCCAGCTCGGGGGTAACCCATTGCTGAGATGATGAGCAGTGCAGTCTAAGGCTGGGAGGTTCGTGGAAGTTCTGCACTTGGTTGGTGGAATCTACCATTGTTAAAAGATAAGTATCTGATTATGCCTTAATCATGTTTTGCAGGACTGTGCTGCTTATGTTATCATGATTTCCGCTGTGTATATGAATTAATATGAAACACTATGGATTCATAATTATAGCAGTAAATAATATGTTTTACTTTGAACTTATATGTGTTTATTTGTTGAATGCATGTGTATCATATAATACCTATATGAGTTATGTATAGAATGGTGTCATAATCTTCTCTTAATGGCAATTAAGCCTTAGTAGTAGAAAATGTGCGCTACAGTTTCGTATCAGAGCCAAAGTTTCGACATTGAGCCTAGATGGGCCAGTGGAGTAGTCTTTGCACCGAGAATGCAAGGGGAAATTAGGTCTGGAAGGCCAATTTCGGACCCTGGTTTGCTCCAAAGTGTCAAGGAGTTACTTGACTAGTTTTTTTTTTTTTAAGCTTAGGAGGTATAGCGACGTTATGAAATCGCAGCCAGTGTGGTATAAGTCCACAGGGAGAGAGGAATACACACTAGAAGTGTAGGATCTTTAGGATCTGTTTGGGAGGGAAGATGAACCCTCATGACTGTTAGATCTGGAAAGTGTGCACGGGGTTTAAATCCCTTTGGAATTGCACAGGAGTGTGGAAATCACTATACGTGAAATACCGAATTAGTTAGGACCGTCCATGAAAAATAATGCATGGAGAGCGATCAGCCTTTCGATGACTCGTAACTTGAAAATAGTCAGCGAGAAGAAATCAACGTTTTGGGAGATGGGATGTGAGAAGAGGTGAACACCCTCGAAACTCAAAATTCTGAAACAATCTACACCATAGATTATGGGAAAAAGAACTTGACCATTCTATCAAGTAAGTTAGTAGACAGTAATTTCATGATTTCGGCAAATGGAAGTTCAAGATGTGTGGATGCACGAACTTCCGATGCCCGAAACCATGAAACGCCGAAAGAATCTGCGCCGTAGATCTGAGAAAGATCTGACCGTTGGATTTTACTAGGAATAGAAGTGGACACATGAATGTGTACCTCGTACCAGTGGGTCGAGAATAAAAACGAGAGTGGTGGGACTTGATGATGTCATTAAAAGAGACGTGGACCCTCATGAACGTGCCACGTGCCACCGTGGTTGTGGGTGACCACTGTGCTATCTGGGCTCGGAGGGTAAAGTAAATCGAAATTTCGGAAGTCGGGGGTTGGAAAGGAAATCAAGTCTGAAAGCCTCGTGGACCAAAAACCAGAAAGTCCCGAAATGCCGAAAACGAATGTTTCGAAGACCCGAAAAGTGCAGAGCCGAATGAGAGCTCAGAAAACTTATTTGAATCGAAATGTCTTTTGTTCTTGTTTGTATTGGCATATAAATGTTGTGGATTTTTCATGAAGTTTTAATGGCATGACAAACTTCGAATTGAATTGCACAGTGTGTGTGCAGAGTTCAACGAGGGTCAGGATTCCAGCTAACCAATGTCGAGTATGGAATGGGAAAAGGTGCAGATTGCCTCCGAAATAGAAGACGAACGGGAAGGAAAGGATGTCAATATGGGAGTGGAAGGATCGAACTCCAATGGGCACGAAAAAGAAAAGGATAAGGAAGGACATATAATGAAAATCATTGAAGGATTGCAAACAGAGGCCCAGGTTCACCGAGCTGATAGCCGAAATCTCATGAAATTCAGGGATCGGCAGGGTGTATTAAACTTAAAAATTTTGAAGAGCCTGGAAAGAATAGAGAGGAAACTCGAGAAGGGAAGAAACTCAAGTAAGACAGAGAGTCGCAGAACCCATGGGAGAAGAACTAGGTCGAGGAGTGGTAGTCGACATCTTAGTCTCTCCCAAGGACATTCTGACAAGGAGACACATAGTAGTTCAAGCCCGTCCCCTACCAAAAAACATCAAAAATCTGGAAAGGAGGAATTGAAAGGGGAGATGAACAAGATTAAGCCTCCAACATTTGATGGAGAACATAATAAGGAGGAAGATGTCGAGACCTAGTTTCTTGGCATGAAGAAATACTTCCAACTGCAGAATCATTCTGCCCATGCAGAAGGAAGAATTGCAATGTACCAACTGAAATGAAAAGAATCCATGTGGTGGGATTAGTTTGTGTAGGTGCAACACATCAGAGAGAAAGAGGTCATTTGGAAGGAATTTAAGAGGTATTTCGAGAAGAAATACTTGACTAAAAGACACTATGACAGAAAGATGAAGGAGTTCTTCGAACTCAAGCTAGGAAGCATGACTATTGATGAGTATGAACGAAGTTTTCTAGAACTACTAAAGTATGTTCCATTCATCAAAGATGAGGCTGTCAAGATTCAAAGATATCTGAGTGGACTGCCACCTTGCATGAGTGACAAGATTCAATATGACGATCCTAAGACCATGGAAGAAACCATAAGAAGGGAGAAATGCTTGTATGAACAGCAAGGAGAAAGGCCTATCCTTCAGAAGGCTTGGAATGATCAGAGGAAGTTTAAGAAGGAACAGAGACAGAAGGGAAACACGCTTTCCTTTTTCAGAAACAGTCTTCAGGAACAACCATCATTTAGAGAGCCGAGAATGACTGAAGAGGGAGCACAAAGACAAAGAAAGACACCCATTCAGTGTTGGGGCTTCCAAGGAAACCACAAGTACAGAGATTGTCCCCATAAAAATGGTAAAGCGAGAACTATACATACTATTCAGCAAGCTGAAACAGTGGAGAATATGGGCAACATAATGCCAAGGATCTACGCAGCCCTGGACAACAAGCAAGTAGAATTTCAATTGCACATGATTGAAGTGGAAGGTACGATCAATAATCGACCACTTGTTATTTTAATTGATTCAGGGTCTAGCCATGGTTATGTAGATCCTAGAGTGGTGGAAATTTTGCATCTAACGAGAAGCAAACATGAGAAGTCATGGTTAGTGCAGTTGGCCACAGGGACCAAGAGGAAGGTCACTAAATTGATTAATTCATGTTCAGTGGACATGAAAGGAATGAGCACCAAGGCTGAACTAAACATTCTTCCTTTAGGCTCATACGATTGCTTAATTGGGATGGACTGGTTGGATAAGAACCATGCCCTTCTAGATTGCCGCAAAAAGAGGTTTACATGCCTGAACAAGGAGGGAAATCAGGTAACAGTCCAAGGAATACCCAGATCCATGGCTGTGAGGGAAATATTAGCCATGCAGCTGAAGAAATGTTACTGGAAAGGATGTCAATTATTTGCAGCTCGGGTGGAAGAAGCATCTCGAGATGAAGTATCGAATCTGGAAGACCACAAAGTACTCAAAGAATTCAAGGACATATTTCAGGAGGTTCCTGGACTACCTCTGAAGAGGGACATCAATTTTTCTATAAATTTGATGCCTGGAGAAGCTCCAGTTTCGAAGGCTCCTTACTGAATGAGTACACCAGAGTTGAAAGAGTTGCAATTACAGCTCGAAGAGCTACTAAAGAAAGGTTACATTCACCCCAATGTGTCACCGTGGGAAGCCCCAATCCTATTCGTGAAGAAGAAAGATGGGACGTTGAGGCTGTGCATTGATTTTCAACAGTTGAATAAGGTCACTATCAAGAACAAGTATCCTCTGCCAAGGATTGATGATCTTTTTGATCAGTTGAAGGATGCGAAAATATTTTTGAAAATAGATCTTCAATCATGATATCACCAAGTGAGAATAAAGGATGAGGACATCAACAAGACCGCCTTTAGAACAAGGTACGATCATTATGAGTTCACGATGGTGTCGTTTGGGCTATCCAACGTGCCTATTGTTTTCATGTGCTTAATGAATGGAGTGTTTAGAGATTATTTGGACAAGTTTGTCATAGTCTTCCTGGACGACGTCTTGGTGTATTCCAAGACAGAGAAAGAACATGAGCAACACCTGAGAATGGTGTTGTAGGTGCTAAGAGAACACCAGCTGTACAAAAAACTGAGCAAGTTCTCTTTTTATCAAAGGCAGATCCATTACTTGGGACACATTATATCTGAAGAAGGGATCGCTGTGGATCCTGAAAAGGTACAGGCCATTCAAGAATGGCTAGTGCTAAGGAATGTGGCAGAAGTTAGATCTTTTATGGGTCTCGTGGGCTACTATAGGAGGTTCATAGCCAGATTCTGAAAGATCTCTCATTCTATCACTTCCTTGCAAAGGAAAGAGAAGAAGTTCCAGTGGACTGAAGGATGTGAGAGAAGCTTCCAGTGATTGAAGCAACTGCTAACTAGTGCTCCAATCCTGAAGATTGCAGATCCAAATAAGGATTACGTAGTGTGCACAGATGCATGTAAGGAGGGGTTGGGAGGAGTTCTCAGACAAGAGGGATTTGTAGTCTTCTATGAATCTTGAAAGTTGAAGGAGCATGAGAAGAATTATGCCACTCACGATTTAGAGCTGGTAGCAATCGTCCACGCCTTGAGTAAATGGAAACATTACCTCATGGGCAAGAGATTCGAGTTGAGAATAGACCATAACGGTCTGAAGTATTTATTTGATCAGCCGACTTTAAATGCCAGGCAAATCAAATGGTTGGAGTTTATGTGCGAATATGACTTTGATATCAAGCATATCAAAGGGAAAGAAAATAAGGTGGTTGATGCACTCAGCAGAAAAGTGCATGAATTACATGCCACAGCCATTAGCATGTACCGGGCTAAGATGAAAAACATAATTTTAGAAGCTGCAAATACTGACTTGCAGTACAAAAGTCTTGTAGCAAAGCTACAGCAGCATAAGAGACCACATACCAAGGAAATTCACACCTTGGGAACTGATGGTTTATTTCTATATAAAAACAGAGTGTATGTACCCAATGTCCGAGAATTGAAGCTGGCAATTCTAAAGGAGATGCATAACGTGGCTTATGCTGGACATCCTGGTTATCAGAAGACTATGGAAATAGTCAAAGGCCATTATTTTTGGCTGGGTTTGAAGAAATAAATCACTGAATACATCACTAGATGTATGGAGTGCCAGAAGGTTAAGGCTAAGCATAAGCACCCAGCAAGGTTTCTGCAGCCTTTACCTATTCCTGAATGGAAATGGGACGTGGTAACAATGGATTTTATCACTGTACTACCTAGAACAAGCAAGCAACATGATTCAATCATGGTGGTGGTGGACAAGATTACTAAAACTGCCCATTTTATTCCATTGAAAACCACCCACAGGGCAGCTGATGTTGCTGATATCTTTTTAAAAGAAGTTGCACGCTTGCATGGAATTCCTAAGACAATTGTGTCTGATAGGGACCCGAAATTCACTTCGAAATTTTGGAAAGGACTGTTCAAGGGATTCAGAATGAATCTGAACTTTAGTACATCGTATCATCCCGAGTCTGATGGGCAGACAGAGAGAGTGAATAGAGTAATAGAAGACATGCTAAGAATGTATGTGATGGATAAACCATCAAGGTGGGAAGACTACCTACATTTGGTAGAATTCGCCTACAATAATGGGTATAATGCATCATTGAAGATGAGCCCATTCGAAGCGCTTTATGGAAGAAAGTGCAACACTCCAGTGAGCTGGGATAATCTAGCTGACAGAGTATTAGTTGGGCCTAAGCTACTCAAAGAGATGGAAGACCAAATGATAAGAATTAAACATAATCTAAAAGATGCCCAGGATCGGCAGAAAAGTTACGATGATAGTAACAGAACCCATAGAGAGTTCAAAGTGGGTGACCATTTTTTCCTGAAAGTGAAAACTAACAAGAGTTCCTTGAAGCTGGGAAGTTGCGCCAAGTTGGCAGCAAGATTTTCTGGGCCATTTGAGATCCTGGAAAGGATTGGGTCGGTTGCATACATGCTTTCATTACCTGGATCTATGATTGTACATAATGTGTTTCATGTTTCACTACTTAAGAAATATGTACATGACGCTAATCATGTCATCGATTGGAATGTGATTCAGGTGAAACCAGAAGGTGTCCTCCAAGTGCATCATGTACGCATATTAGACAGGAAAATGAAGCAGCTTCAGAACCGAGTCATAGAGCTTGTAAAGGTCCAGTGGACCTGGTACGGTCCGGAGGACACAACATGGGAGCATGAAGATCTTATGTAGGCAGAGTACCTGCATGTTTTTGAAAATTTTGAAAGACTTGCAGAGATAATGTGAGTTGCACTGAGGACAGTGCAGAAATAAGGGGAGGGGGATTGTAGTGTTCCCAAGGCCAAGCCCCATTGTAAACCATGTTTTGAAAGGAATTGTAACTATGTTTTATAGGCTGGTGAGCCAATTTTTTATAAGTTGGAGGCTTATGTGTTTGTTAGGCTAGGGAGCCTGAGTGTTGAAGGCCAGGAGCCTGTTGTTGCATATGTAATCAAGAACAACAATTAATAAAATATAAACACCACCATGTGCAGACCGACCACGATGAATGAGTGAAGGGGGACTAAGAATCCATAGAGTGGGCAAATAATTAGGGGCTGGAAGTTGGGAAAAGGGGCTAAGCGTTTGACCTAGGGGGATTAAGCACGGGAATAATAATATTTAATACTATTCCAAAAAGAACATGTGCATTTTATGTTTTACTTTTATCCTAAGTTCCTCTCAAGGGAAAGCATGCAAAGGGGATGCATGTCGATGGAACACATGAAGTTCCAAGGGTGACAAGTGTCAGCCCTGGTGCATGCAAATAAAACAACCGATATGAGCCATGGGAGCTCTCTCTTCCATTCCACCCGACTATCTAGGCAGGCAGAGAGCACAGAATAGTAGGACCAACCCAACCACTGTAAGAATACCTCGTGCATTCCTGAGAGTCAAGAATCCTGTGTCGTCTTGATAGTCCGTGCACATCCTCTGTCCGATTGATCGAACCTATGCATGGAGGCTCTGTTCCAAAGTCGTTGCCTGAACCATTTCGCCATTGTTGAGCCTGTTTGAGAGGCCGTGTTTGTATTTTCGGTTGGCTATGGTGACCATGCAGAGCTGGACTGTACATGGCTTGATGGCTAGTGCGAGTTGTGATTGAGCCTGTGTGTGTTATCTCTCAAGGTGAGGGAGGTGGATGTTGTTGGGGGAGGTTTCTTCCAGAGAGTGTCCATCACCAGCTTCAGGCTCTGAGACTTCCTGATCCAGCCTATTGCCGAGACCCAGAGAGGGAGATTAGCACTGATGGACTGTGCTTGTGAAGGTGTATACTCCCGGGCGGAACATGCATGTGGGGAATGAGAGTCTGGTAGTAGTGGGTGTAAGATGACATCCTGGGAAGAATCCTTCCAGATTTTATGTGTTGTTTTCTCTGTAACCTCAGCCTAACCTAGAATTCCTTGCCTTGGGATGGAGCTTAGTCCCATCTCGGGGGTGACCCATTGCTGAGCTGATGAGTAGTGCGGTCTAAGGCTGGGAGATTCGTGGAAGGCCTGCACTTGGTTGGTGGAATCTACCACTGTTAAAAAATAAGTATCTGATTATTCCTTAATCATGTTTTGTAGGACTGTGCTTCTTATGTTATCATGATTTCCGCTGTGTATATGAATTAATATGAAATGCTATGGATTGATAATTATAGAAGTAAATAATATGTTTAACTCTGAACTTAAATGTGTTTATTTGTTGAATGCATGTGTATCATATAATACCTGTATGAGTTATGTATATAATGGTGTCATAATATTCTCTTAATAGAAATTAAGCCTTAGTAGCAGAAAAGGTGCACTACAGTTTTTCTTTATCATCAACAACCCTTTTTAGTTTGTAGACCCACTTGAAGTCAACAACCTTCCTATCCTTTGGAAGCTCTACCAGGTCCCATGTTTTATTCCTCTCTAAGGAATCCATTTCTTTTTTCATATCTTTCTTCCATTGAGCACTTTCAGATACATTAATTTCTTCCTGAAAACAACTACGTTCTCCATCAATAGAAACCAAAGGCACATATAAAACATAATCGTCATACCTTGTAGGATGATTCCTGACCCGTGAATATCTTTGAAGATATGGTTGAGGCATATTTATTTGATCTAGGATCTAACTTAGAATGTCGATCTTTGGAAATAAGAGCATAAGCATCACAACCAAATATTCTCAGATTTGTAAAATCACACGACTGAGTTGTCCATACCTCTTCTGGAATATTATAGTTTATTTCCATTTATGGTGACCAATTTATCAGATAGCATGTTGTAAGAACTTTTTCTGCCCACAATTCCTATGTCATCTTGGCATTACTAAGCATGATTCTTGATTTCTCTAGAAGAGTCATATTCATGTGTTCAACACCACCATTATGTTGAGGAGTATAAACCATGGTTTTATGTCTTTCGATCCCAGCCTTCTTGCAATATTTCTCAGATTCCACAGATGTGAACTCACCTCCATTATATTTCCTTAAACACTTGATTGACCCGTCAGTGCTCTTTTTAACGAAATCTCAGAATTTGTTAAATGTATTAAATATATCAAATTTTCTTTTAAGTAAATAGACCCCAAACCTTTCTAGAGTAATCATCTATAAATATCACATAATATGACGATCCTCCAAAAGAAACTATAGGAGATTGTCCCCAAATATCTGAATGAATGTAATCGAGGACACCTTTTCTTATATTCCTTCTTGTTTTAAACTTTTGTCTACATTTTTTCCCAAAAACACAATACTTGTAGAAATTCAAATTCAAAAACTTCAAACTTGGAAGTGACTTACAATCAATCAGTACCTTAAGCCCTTTCTTTCTCATATGACCCAAATGCCAATGCCACAAATGAATAGATTCACTTGCATATTCGGATGCTATAACTGCTTGATTTACTTAAGTCCTTCCCTCAAGATGATAAAGGTTTTTTATCCTCTTTGCCTTCATGACTACTAAGATTCCTTTAGACACCTTCAATACTCCACCTTGATTTGTACACTTGTAACCAACATAATCCAGAACTCCCAAAGATATCAAGTTCTTTCTTAGTTTAGGGACTTTCCTTACATCTTTTAATGTTCTTACCAAACCATCAATCATTTTAATCCATATGCTACCAAGTCCAACAAATTTACAAGAAAAATCATTTCCCATAAAAACAACACCATCATCAATAGTTTGGTAAGTTGAGAACAGATTTCTATGAAGACACATGCAGTTGGAAGCACCAGAATCTAACAACCAATGTTGATGTTCATGTGAAACATCACAAGTACAATATACCTCATCAACCATACATGAACTGGAACTTGAACTTATTTCAGCTACATTAGCTTCCTTTGATTATTTTGTGGAGTCCTCCTTGGATGCATTCTGTCTTTTCGAGCAATCCTTCTTGAGATGCCTAGATTTTCCACAAAAACAAGATTTATGCTTACTCTTCTTGCCTTTTGACTTAGACCTTGATGTACCCCTATGATTTTTCCCTCTTTCTATAGATCGACCACTTACCACCATTGCTTCTGCTATTGAGGTTTCTTTACTGGATTTTTTCTCATCTCTTCAGACAACAAAGCTCCCACAACAGTGTCATAATCAATGGCATTTGTTTATTAAACCACATAGTTGTGACTAGATGATCCCAAGACTCAGGAAACAAATACAATAGTGTAACCGCCTTGTCCTCATCTTCGTACTTTACATACATACTAGTTAACTGACAAATCATAGTATTGAAAACATTCAAGTGATCAACAATTTCCGTACCTTCTTTCATATGCAAGTTGTACAACTACCTCTTCAAGAAGAATATGTTTGAAAAGTTCTTTTTCATATATAGACTCTAGAGTTTGATCCACAAACCTATTTTTGTCTTCTCTTCAATGATGTTAAACAACAGTTCATCTGCCAAAAAAACCTGAATAGTATTGAGGGCTCTTACATCTAGATCCTCCCAGTCCTTCTCTATCATGCTTGCCAGTTTATTTAACTTTCCATCCAAGGCCTTTTTCAATCCTTTTTGCATAAGAAAATATCGCATCTTGAGCTTCCATAGCGCAAAGTTATTCTTACCACTAAACTTTTCCACCTCAAACTTGTAACTCTTCACTTTCTCTATTAGCAGAAACAACCATCCAAAACCACTACTTATAAAACTAAGCCTTTTTCAATGTGGAAGAATAATGGTATAAACCCCAAAAATGTTTACTAAAAAGGTTTTTCTAAAAAACAATATTTTATACCTAAAAAACCTTTTTACTAACTTCAGTTTTTATAAAAGAGTTCACTTTTTAAAACATCCACTCACTCCTTTAATAATGTTTCAAACTTATACTCCACCTCACCCACTTGTTACTTTAAAAAAATTAAAGCTCACGACCATGTCACATAATAAGACAAGAAACCTTTCATACCATCAAAAAAATTTCTTTAATTTTTGGATCGTCACACATGTTATGAGGATAGCTGAAGACTATTAGGAAGTGTCACACCTTATCAAACTATGGCCTATGATGATGTCACACTTTTCAATATGTAGTTCTCATGATGATGTCGCACTATGTGTTATGTAGTTCCCATGTCAATGTCTCACTTTGCACTATGTAGTTCCCATGTCGATGACGCACTATGCACTATGAAGTGCCCACGACATTGTCGAAATTTTGATCATTTCTTAAGTGTGCATATGACTGTCACACTTTTCCACATTGACATCCTATGACAGTGTAACAAAACCCATCATAGGTTGATCCACTTCACTTGTCTCGGCTCGGCTCGGTTAACTTGCTCTTTGATCCAACGAAAAGATTCTCTTCTCCTTTGCTCTCTGCTTGTTCAATTCTAAGCTATGATACCACCTTCTAGGCATCGAAAACAAAACATAGCATAAAACAAAGAATAAACAAGCAAGATCAAACACACATTAAAACAAGCAGAACAATCCCACAATTTGACACAGTGATTTATGTGGAAACCCAATGAGGGAAAACAAAACGAGAAATGATAGTCGATATTCTTATTATTCAAGGGAGAATTACAATAGCCAATCTCAGGTATACAATCATCCTCTCTTCACACACACTCTTATCTCTACACACCTTGCACATGCTTGCACTCACATTGTACTCACACCTCTGTGGGTATGGTCACATATATAACATCTATCACTCAGTTACAAAAACTGATCATGAATAGATCACATAGTTACACAAGCGGTTCATAAATAGACTGTATGCATGCACATTAACATGTTGTATGAATGTGCATGTGACTGCATGAGGAAATTCATAGCCATATTTCCAACACATTCACGCCTCATCTTATTAATATATGCTCAGTCTTTGTTGGCCAACATTTGTATTTTTGGAAGGTTGCGTATATTTTTTGTGCAATTGGTCATAATTGGTGAAGTTGGGCTTGTGCCTTTACAAGAATATAAATAGTTGATCTAATTGCTCATTGGTTCTCTATATTTAGACCACCTTTTTTTTTCTTTGGGAACCAACAATTAGTTGATAAACCTTAGTCTCTAATACTTGCAGATAATTTATTTAATAGATTTCCCTAAGCTTGACAATTTTCATCAATTATGTGTGTTGTTGTTGACTTTTCTATTTTTCTCCGTCTCAATATGAAAATGTACTTGAATTATTCCATAGATTGTATTGAAGGGTTAATTGCCCCATTAGTCCCATTGTCTTTGAATCTATATATGTATGATGTGTTGTAAGTAACCCTTCTAATTTTTCCTTTTACTCTCTGAAGCATCAAAGAAAAGTGTGAATTCTCTTAGTTGTAGTTGTAATGCTCTCATCCCACACAATTTCTTCAATTTCAACGTTGGCTTCCTATATTAATGACTAGATCTATTCAAATCTTGATTTGGTTACTTCAACCTCATCTATCATAACATGTTTGTTGTGATGCAAGGTATCACTTGTGACATGGAGGTCTTTAAATGTATATGAAGTTGTTGATCTTCCTATTGCAACAATGAATTTTATTGTTCTATTTTGAGCAAGTTGTTGTCTAGCACCTCCCTTAACATGCTATGAACGAAATTAAATTCGTTATTGGGGACTTGATGAAATTCCATTGGCACAAATTCTTGCAAATGAAAGAGAGATGTAGATTTCATCCTTGCTAATGAATGACCATTGTAGAAAGGATGTAGAGAGGTTATTTAGTATGCCTTTAGGCATCCACATATTTGATTCAGTAGTATCCCTTAGTGTGAAAATTACTTTATAGATTCACTCTTGCACATCAAATGTGATGGATTGCATAAGATCAAAATTGGTTAGCACACCCTCATCATTTATTTTCCATATTCAACATTCAT
>ML836824.1:15609-26775 GCA_009831015.1 Picea engelmannii | reverse complement strand
ATATTTACCTCTAGTAGAATGTTTCTAGTCCAAGGATGTTAGTGACTTATAGTTTTGGTGTGCCTAGTTCCACGAACTATTTATTCATGGTTATGGCTAGCCCAATGGAAGTGTGATATCATTGATCACTAAAGTCATTTCACCGCATTGAAGGATTTGTGAATGAGATTGTTTGATTTTTACTCCTGGGTAGGATGTTTGGTTCCTTTGCATTGAATGATCGATATGGTTTAATCTTCTTTCTAAGCCTAAAAGTATTCGATAAACACGGTATATCTACATTGGTTGAACACCTTAAAGAAATTGTTGAGAAAAATATATCAAATATTAGTACACCAATGTATCATGTGATTGAAACCCTCAAAGAGGGACATAGTCCATGGCCCCAACCAACATGACTACTTGAGGAAATATATTAACACAAAAGAAAAATATTTTGCATATGAATATTTCACAATCAATCGTTAGAAAATGACCCTCCCTACTTTTAAAATAAGGATCATGGACCAAACCAATGTTAATCCATGGATTAATAGCTATTAGTATTGAGGAGAAGGTGAACTATTAGATCACTTTATGTCTAGAGCATAATCGTGACTACAAGATTGGATAATTGCACATGCACACTGAAGAAACATGCTTTACCTAAAGACACATTAGACAAAATTGATCTTAATTAACTCCTAAGTGTCTAAGTATCCTTACATAGCCCTATTATGGTCCTATCCTAGCCTTTCTACTTTAGGCTACCTAAGAGTTAGTTAATTGGTGTATGAAACCGACATCATCTTTAAATAAGGCCCATATATAGTACTTAGTGGATAGTTATTTAATGTAAAGGTTCCTCTTTATTAAAAAATGTCCACTAGATAGTCGGTACTCATTAATGATGAGACAACAAATGGTTATTTCTTTTCTAATGAGAATCTATTTAAATAGCTAGGAGTCTATTGAATGTTTTGTCAAATTTTCTTGTATTTGGTGCTTTGTTCAATGAAACTTTGCCCCACATTAAGATGGAAGTGAACAGTTATTTGTTCATTCTAACTATCATAATACACGGATATATTTGGTATATTTCATCTTATCACTTTCTTATACTTAGTTTTCTACATTTATAATCTCTCTAGATACCTAGTTTGTGTTTGAAGTATAAGGGTTAAGGAACACTAAAAGTGGTATCACCCTGAGCTAACACATCTCCATATTTTGGAAAATTTTCGTTTTAGGCTAGAGATTTATTTAGATGTCTATAAATAATGTAGAGATCTATCTTTTGGTGGGTATACCTATGATTAAGGAATAATTAAAACAAAAAATATGAGTCTTGTTACCTAGTTTGACACCCTTATAACCTTTACTTTTACCCTTATAACCTCTATTTTTACCCTTTCAAGTAGTACAAAATTACATAATACTTGTGTATAAAATTATCTTCCACATACCCATAGGGTATATCGAGATTTCTTTAGGTGCACCTAAAACCAGTGTTACATAAAACCACAATTGTCTTCTTTATATAGTATATCGAGAACAACACTCAAGGAGATAACTCTTGCATACGAGATATTCAATAGTATGGCCAAGGGTATGGTATATCGTCCTTATTTAGTGTCATGAAACATTCAACAGAGTACGATTATTGGAAACCATTTGGTATATCAAATAGCTATAACACGTGATGCTCCTTTGTCCTTAGGACCCTACAAGTCCTAGCCTTTATAGTCCAACAACAAAATTCCTACAACTTTGTATCTTGAAAGGATATAGGAATTCCTTGCACTGTGTTGATGTTAATCATACACCTCTCTAGTAACCTTCTTTTATGTACCTGGACTACAAATGTTGGGGATACCTTTCAAAATACTCAAACCTCTAGTCTTTATCATATTGAGAATAATTAAGAATAACACATTAGCAATATATTAACTTGTTCCATGGACCATACTCATAACATTGAAACCAATGAGGAGATACATACTAAGTAATAAAATCATTTAGACTCACTTGATTTGATTAAGGAAAATGTTAATCACTAGAGTGTTAAAATATCCTCACAAGTTTTGAAACAAATTGACAACCAAAAGAAGGAGCTCAATGAATGGATATGCTTGCTATCATCCTTTAAAACATACAATGGATCAAAACACCACACATACCCCTCTATGAGATAATATTTAGCAAGAAAGGATTTTCAATCTAATACATTTTTTCCAAGTAACCGTAGTCATCACACACCTTTTCAAGATCACAAATCATGGTATTTCTTTTCAAAAGTAGACATGAACAAATTCGACGACTTTGATCCATTTGGTTGGGTTACTCAATGGATCAGTATTTCTCTTTCCATGGAATTATTGATGACCTATAGAAACTTGTTGACGGGTTTGAATGGAATGTTAAGAAGATGAGGGAGAACACCTGATGACATGTCCCAATCAGACCTAATATTTTTTGGGGTAGTGTTTCCAGTGAATTTTTAAGCCTCATTGTTGCTCAGAATTAAAAGAATTAAAAGGGGAAAGACAATGGATTCCCCCCAAAAGAGTTCTAACTAATTCTAAGAATAAATCTAACTAAAATAAACTAATCTAATCTAACTACTTTAACGTATCCCAGGAGAAAAACTAATAGATGTGTATAGTGAAAGGTGATATCTAGATAGTATAAATAGTTCATGATAGAACAAACATGTTAGAACAATAATATTGTAGAAATCATCTCAAATAGTTGAATAAAAAATTTGTAATATCATCCCTACACTCATAAGAAATCAAAACAACAAAGGATTCTAGATACTAAACACAGAAATAGTTTATATTATCAATACCCAGAAAACTTAAATGACAAATATAAGTCCATAATATCCGTGCAAGCATTTCCAAATAGACATGACTTCAAAATGCCTCCTTCTCTTTATTACTCAGAGATAATAGTATCATATTTTTTTACAAAGGGAAAAATTCCCAATTCTCTACTATCAGTTTTCTTTTATAAGACAAGAGAAAGACTCTTCAATTCTCCTCCATGTTCGTTTCATTTTTCCCCCAATTTCTTTTTTACATTTATAAAATATGGATGTGGGAGTTACAAATGGAATATAAAGAGACTTTTGGGTGGTCACATTCTCCCTATGGTAGTTTACAAATGATATTTGTTAAAAAACAATCATTTACTTTGCTCATTGGCATTATCTTATGTTCCTCAAAATTTTCTAAACATTTCTAGATTTGGTTTGTTGAATGAAATCAATGTGGATTCTTCTCCTCTATAATATATTTATGTTGAGCTATTTTTGGCTCGATTGTATTGCTTCTAACTCAAGATATGATGATTTGAAGTCAACATACCTGTTTTTTCATCTGAATTTGGGTTCCTCCTTTGTTTTTCATTATCGGGTCATTTATGCTTTCAATATATGCTATTAATTCTTATACAAAACTATTCTTCACTCTTCTATATTTCCATCGATCCCTTATGTTCCTTATTTCATTGCCCATAGCTCTCGATATGGCTTCCTGAAGTTGGTATGGCCAAATTATTTCCCCCCCAAATTTGTTGTTGTCTGTTTTCTACATTTTTTGTCATTCTCTATCATCTATCTAACCTGAATACCTATAACATTGTGTTTATTAGTCCAATATATTTCCAAAAAGCTATCACGAGCCTCATTCCGACAGTTGTAGACAAAATTATGGTCATTTGGAAATTGTCACTCAAGAGTCGTTGATTTAGACTGCGGGTGAATATGCAGCATTGATATTCTTCCTCAAAATGATACCCCACACGCATCAGAGAATTACATTCTTAGTTGTTTGAAAGGTTCATCCCTTATGGATAGTATGAATAGAACCTGAGCGGGCACAAGACCTATGACTTGTAGAATGTTTTTTTCCAATTTTCCCTCTTTTAAAATCAAGAAAATAATGAAAAATGAAAATATAATACAATGAAAAGTAAAATGTAGAAAGAAAGAAAAAAAAAAGAAAAAAAAAATTATAGAGTGAAAAATGAAATTTATGTCTAATTAATAAACAATGATATTTACAAAAATCAACCTACCGGCCGTTGGATTTGAACCTGTGACCTTCAAGGATGAAACACACATTTTTAACCATTAAGAAAATTCAAGTTTGTTGTTCATTATATGTGAGAGGAACTATTTAACCCATGGAAATTAAAAATTAAATTAAGCAAACCAATAAAAATAAATGAAATTAAAATTAAAATAAAATAAAATAAATAATTAAAAATAACAATTAAAATTAAAAATTAAAAATTAAAATATATATATAATAAAAGAATAAGAAACAAACAAAATTAATAAAAAGAAAGAAAATATTAAATACAAAAATTAAAAATTAAAAAATAACAATAAAAAACAAAAAACAAAAAATAACAATAATACAACATAACACCACCCCCCTTCCCATTTCGTTGTCATAATTTTTGTGAGCTCATACTTCACTCCCCAAGTCTAGTTCCTGAAAACAATGAGCTATTCCACATCACTGAGAACTCAACACTCCCTCTGCGACTTCACCAACACAACCCTTTTTAAAAGGCATTAGCTCGCTATTCTACAAAAGGGGTTTTTCACCATAATCCGATGATATAAATTTAGACGAATCACTATTTTTTATTGTTCAAAATCCATTTCTGAATGCATAAATGGATTTAGAATGATGAAAAACTTCAAGGGCACTCAGATTATACATAAATAATCACTCAAATATATGAATCCAACAATTTCTCACCGAATTTTGGGCAAATATCCCCGGAAAAAATCATCATTTTGTAGAATAATTTAGGTGGATATCAATGGCCACCCAATGATTTCGCTGGCGCGATTTGTTTTTTCTACCTTGGAAGTTTCTCGATAGTTTTTCAAGTTCCAAACTTCTGGGGCTGTTTTGAGGCCATAAACAACGTTTTTTAGGGATTTGGGGCCGAGGTGAAAGCCAAAGGCATTGACCCGAGCTATCCGAAAATCATTCTTCTCAGTTAGACCTTTCCAATAGGATATCATGCACCTAAAAAGAAGATCGTATGAAAAAGTTACGACCGTGAGAAGTTGACATACTAACATACCCAAATGGGGACCACATGACTTTTGGTGCTTCATCTCCTAAGGTTAGGTTTTTGGATATCTAGGGTTTTTGACATTCCTGTTTATTGTAAAAAGGCCTTCAGAGACTCATTTTAATCATCCTCTTGCAAATGAGTGTAGCCATCACATATATTCTCAGAGATAAGATACCACCATTCCAACACGCTTGTTTTCCGCTGCATTTTATAGTTTGAGGTTATTTCCTTATTGAATAGAAAACTAGTTTTACTGTATCTCTGTTATTTTGTGTTAAGCATATTTTAATAATTTGTATTCATTTCATTCTGCTAATAAAATTTGGATCAATGGTATCATAACAGTCTACTCCTTGTCTTGTTAATGCATGTCCCCAACGAGGTCAAAGTATAAAGAATTGGGTCTCGAGCTTGTTTCTCTTGAGGACAAAAGCTCTCGCACACCCAAGCGACCTCTCACGGTAGGAGAAAACAAATATGAAGGGACATGAGATCCTTTCAAAACATTTCTTGAGGAATCCTTCATGCAACAAAGGAATGAGATGATGGATAGTTTCGCACAAATCCTTTAATGGATACCAACAAACGACATATCTTCCTTGAGCGGAGGCACCGCCCCCTTAAATGTACAAATCAACTTTGATATTCCTATATTTGAAGGTCAGATAGATGCAGATCATGTAGACAAGTGGTTGAATCTACTAGAAGGGTATTTTTCTTTCCATAACTTTTTGAATAGAGAAAAGATTACTTTTGTGCTCCTCAAAGTTGTTCCCCATGTGAAATATTGGTGGAAAAAATTCCGTGAGAAAAAGGGAATAGAGGAACCCTCATTATTTACAGTCGCAACCACCTGGGAATTCTTCAGGGATGTTATTAAGGAACAATACTAACCCATCAGAAGTTATGATGACTTGTATAGAAAATGGACCACACTACAACAAGAAAGAGACCAAGCAGTGCCAAAGTTCACAAATATCTTCCATACCTTGCACACCAAGATGGGTATCAAATATTCAGAGCGACATTTGGTGCTCAAGTATCATGGTGTTTTTCATAGATACATCTAGACCAAAATTGAATTTTTGGACATGTCATCCTTGGGAATGGATTACCGATCAAAATCGAGAAAAAGCTCAAACAAAAGACACGACAATTTGGGCCTAGGAACCCCTCACAAAAAAAGTCATGAAAGGGAGACCCCAACCCTCAGAACAAAGGATAGAGAAAAGATGGACAGTATCAAGACAACCATTCCAAGACCCAAGCAAAGAGAGACACTGGAAAGTTAAAGAAATATACCGAGAAGTGGTGCAACTTCTATAAGAGACCTTGGAATAACATTGTTCATTGTTGGTCAAAGCAGTTTCTGGTGGCCAAAGCGAAAGGCTCTAAATCAGATGTGGGTTCTAACTCAGAGTCAGAACCAGGAAGGGGAAAATGGATCATTGACGTGGAACCCAGTGCCATCGTTTCTACCACAAAGCTCCAGCCTGGTGAACCAGACGAGCCAGAAGAATGTGAGCATCTCTTCCATTCACTGATGTGGGTAAAAGGCACCCCACTGCGCTTCATCTTTGATAGCGGTAGCCGAAAGAACCTCATCTCAATAGAGGTCGTCAAGCGGCTGGCCCTACCAACAACGTCATGCCCACAACCCTACACCATTGGATGGCTCCACCAAAGAAGTGATCTCTGTGTCAGCCAACAATTCCAATTTTCATATGACATCAAGCCCTTCAAAGATGAGGTATTGTGTGATGTTTCTCCTCTCAAATTTTGTAATTTTATTTTGGGTCAGCATTATTTATGGAAATGTCATGTTGTATATGAGTCTATGCCTCATAGTTTTATTACTAATTTGAACACGAAATTGTACAGGATACCCGAGGAAGTCCCTCCTAGTGATATTTCCTTGATCTTTGCCAAGCAATGTAGGAAGGTCATCTCTCAAATAGGGAATTTTTTCTTCTTCGTGATTTTCTCTCAGAATGAGTGAAAGATTGTAGCCACATCTAGGGTCTCCATGACCAACCTATCCACACAACAGAATCAAGTAGATAAGGTCATGGAATAATAATTAGATATATTATCCTGACCTACCAGGTCACCTCTGCACTATCAGGTCAAGCACCCCATAGATATGACCTCTGGCACACTGCTTCCCAATTCGCCAGTCTACCACCACTCTCTGTTAGAGAATGAGGAGATCAAGTGGAATATCCAAGAACTACTCCACAATGGCTACATTCATCCCAACTCATCTCCTTTATAGAGCCTAATCACATTGGTATGAAAGAAAGATGGAACCTGGTGACTCTACATTGATTACTGAGCTCTGAATAAAATCACAATCAGAAACCAATACCCGATTCCTTGAATAGACAGCCTCCTTGATTATCTCATAGGGACTAAATACTTCAATAAGATTGATATGAATTATGGCTACCACCAGGTCCTGATAGAACAAACATATGTATGGAAGACCACCTTCAAGTCAAAGGAAAGTATTTTTTAATGGTTGGTCATGCCCTTTGGTTTGAAAAATTCTCCAACCACTTTCATGAGAATGATGGACGATATCCTACGACCATTCACCAATACTTTTTTAATGGTGTATCTATATGACATTCTCATTTACATCAAGACTTGGACAGAACACTTGCACCATATTTAGTAGGTTATGCACACCCTACGACAGCACAAGCTATACGCCAACTTGGAAAAATGCTCCTTCGGCATGGACAAAGTGCATTACCTAGGATACAATGTTGATCAACATGGTGTACATGTGTATCCAAATAAGATCCAAGTCATCCATGACTGGCTATCCCTAACAACACTCGCTGAGCTTCAGAGATTCTTGGGCCTTGCCAATTTCTACCAAAGGTTCATGTAGGGATTCTCCCATATTGCATGGGTCCTTAGCCAAATAACTAGGGGTGGTGGTAAGGAGAAATTTGTGTGGGGCTAGTCCCAAAAACAAGAATTCAATGATTTGAAGCAACGCTTGTGCTTAGCTCCAATATTTTCACTATTGGACCTGCAACAACCCTTTGAGATCAAGACAAATGCCTCAGAGTATGTTGTGGGCATCATTCTCACTTAGAGTGACCATCCTGTGGCCTATCATAGTGAGACACTATCAGATGTTGTTTGTAAGTACCCTAATTATGAGAAAGAAATGTACTCCATTGTGAAATCCTACTGCCAGTGGAGAAATTACATTCTTGGGAAGGAGACAGTTATCCACACTAATCATAAGGCACTGAAGTTCATGTAGACAAAAGGAAAATTGCATAATGACCACCATTAGAAGTTGTCCACATACTTGAAACAATTCCACCTCAACATCAAGGATAAAACATGAAGCACCAACTAGATTTTTGATTGCCTTAATAGACCGCCATTCATAGAACTCACCACGGTGTTATACTCTTGTGGCCATGAGACATATGGATGGCCCCAACTCAATGAGACAGACCCCAAATTCACCATCACCTACCAAATGTTGGTCGCAAGTGTATTTGTTGATAATTTCCATCTTCATGATGGGTTGTTGTGTCATCTGGGCCATCTCTGCATTCCATCAAGTGCATGAGAAAAGATGATTTGGGAATCCCACTACAATAGGGTGGAAAGACACTTCGGATTCGAGGTGGCAACAAAATTTCTACTGCCTGAAACTTCGACAGGAGGTCACAAGTATATTAGGTCCTGAACTACCTGTGCTATTGCCAAACTGACCACTAAGAAATAGGGCCTGCACACTCCTCTTCCTACTCCTAACAGGCCATGGGAATCCATCTTAATGGACTACATTTCGGGCCTGTCAGCCACCAAGAGGGGAAATGACTCTGTTTTTGTTGTTGTTGATCACTTTTCCAAGATGGAGATTCTAGTTGACTGCAATAAGAACATCACAGCAGAAGCCACTACCAAGCTCTTCTTTGAATGAGTATGGCTACATTTTTGGATCCCAAAAACCATTATCTCAGACCATGACACTCGGTTCCTCAACACATTCTAGTCAATCTTCTGGTCACTGCTGGATACCAAGCTCACCAAATCCACTTCCTTCCACCCCCTAATAGATATCCAAACATAGTTCGTCAATCATAGGATTATACATATATTGCGCATGTACAATTAAAAATACCCCCACACATGGGATGAGTGTCTTCCCTATGTCCATCATAGCTACAACCAATCCCTGCATAACTCAACTGACCACAACCCATTTCAGGTGTGATTGGGATTCCAACCATTTGGCCCTATGGATTTTGTACTACCACCAGTGACCACCTCGTCTAATTCATCCTCTGCTCCACTAGAGGCTGCCAAATCCACCCGGTTCATTGAGTGGATATAGCACATCTCCCAACACGTTCAAGATATTCTACAAAAGTCTAATGCCAAGTACAAGCAATGCCATGATCAACATCAGGTTCCACATAAGTTTCAGGCGGGTGACAAAGTTTGGTTGCACTTGCAGAAAGAATTCCTTACATGGCCCCATAGGAAGATTTTCCCACTCCGTTATGGGTCGTACACCATCACCAACACTATGGGTGACAATGATTTTGAGCTCAACATTCCCCCTTTCCTTGGCCTCCACCCAGTATTCAATGTGGCTCTCCTTTGGCCATAATTCCCACCATTATTGGACACCTTAGAGATAGCAAAGCAGTTGACACAAAAAGAGATCAACCCTGACTACATACAACAAAAATCCAGTGATTATATTGTGGAAACGCAAATAAAGGTTACTCAACAACAAAAGATCCATGTTTATCAATTCGTCAAAGAAGGGCAACTCCTGCACCAAGGAAAGTGGCTCACCCGAGGCCAAATTTAACAGAAATGTCCTCATCTGATGGGCTACTCAACGCAATGGAGACCATTTCTTCCTAAGGAGGGAGGATTGATCTAGGCGGATATCTATGGCCGCCCACTTATTCCACTAGCTTGAAAAATAGTTTTCCACCTTAGCAGTTTTTCGACAGTTTTTCAAGCTCCAAACTTTTGGGGCCGTTTTGAGGCCCTAAATGATGTTTTTTGGGGATTTGGGGCACGAAAACTAGACAGACTATTTTGGGCCAATCGAAAATCATTCTTCTCGGTTAGACCTTTCGAACGGGATATCTTGCACTAAAATGGAGATCGTATGCAAAAGTTACGACCCCGAGAAGTTGATGTACTAACTTACCCAAACGAGGCCCACATGACTTTTGGCTCTTCATCTCCTAGGGTTAGGTTTTTGGATGTCTAGGGTTTTTGAAATTCTTGTTTATTGTAAAAATGCCTTCAGAGCCTCATTTTAATCATCTTCCAAATGAGCGCAACCGTCACATCTCTTCTTAGAGATAAGCCGACACCATTCTAGGAAGCTTATTTTCCGCTACATTTAATAGTTTTAGCTTATTTCCTTATTGAAGAGAAAACCAATTTTACTGTATCTCTGCTATTTCTTGTTAAGCATCTTTTAATAATATGTATTCATTTCATTATGCTCATAAAATATGAATCATAGAACCTTTAGCCTGTGGATTTTTAAAATAATATTAAATACTATATAAAAAGGGTGATGCACGTTTTTCAAAATGGTATTAAATTACAAATTATGTCCATAGCATCGTCAAGTTTTCACATTTCGTCGGGAAAGGAGGTAGGTGACAGTGTCGTAAAAAATGGTGAAAACAATGTCATCTGTGATTTACCCAAGCTTGTGCCCCATATCATATCCATGCGAAAACACAAACCTTAAAAAAAATAAAAAAAAGCATTGAAATATTCGATCTTTAATGCACATAGTCCCCATAATAAAAATCCATTATTTATTTTTTATTTTTTATTTATTTATTCTTGTTCTTCACTAAACATTATACAAACAATTTTTGAAAGAAAATAAAAGATGTGTGGTCTAGGTATTATGGTTGATATTTGGTTGTTGATGGGGAGGTGATGGATAATATACATTATGAACGGATTTAGCATAGTTAGGCATATTTCCCTCATATATATATATATATATATATATATATATATATATATATATATATATATATATATATATATATC
>ML836824.1:0-15559 GCA_009831015.1 Picea engelmannii | reverse complement strand
ATATATTACATCCTAGGCCTTAGTTACACAATTTGTTTATTTAGTATGCATTATTTCATCCATGTCAAAAAAAGAAATTAAATAATTTAGAAAATAAATATAAATAAATAAAATAAAATGATACAACATAATTATAAAAATGAGAAAAATTATATATATAGGCAAGTCAAAGTCCCACGCCTCCCAGATTCCATTATTCAAGGTTACTAGGATGTCAATGTGGTAGGTAGTGTGTCATGTAGGGTAGAGTGCCTCTCCTTGTGATTGCATAGGATTAACATGAACCATTGATTGGATATAAGTAGGAGCGATCACAGCTATAGATTTCCTTGGGTTTCATTCAAGTAGGGCTAAGAGGGAGAGTGACATCATGATGAGGTGGTCGAACAACATCGTAATTGATGCACTTAGAAGATCATACGGGGTGATAGATGATTGGTCGATGGGACAATAAAGGGCCCAACTTGAGCGAGGAGTAAGGATGGAAGGAGTGTTGACGATGATGGATCACCAACGACTATGGAAGTTCCTAACGAAAATGGAGCATCGACGATGAGGGATCGTCGACAATGAGGAATCATCGACGACGAGGGAGGCTAGAAGAATCACCTACAACGATGGATCACTGACGATGATGAAGGACATGTGGTAGGTCATGGAAGTGCCACATGTCTAAGGATGCCAACAATATAGCTGATCAATACTAGGGGTTGGTTAACTGTCGGTTAACTCAAGTCACAGATGGGATAGGGACCATTGATCTCTGGCTTCCAAGAGTCGTTGGATCTATCGTCGTCAAGGAATGGAGTTGGGCACTGAAAAACCATGAGAGAATATAGCTCTGACAAAAAAAGAGGACAGTTGGCATTCTTGTCGCAGGATGGAGTTGGGAGAGTCCAAGTGCTAGGGAAAGGATATCTACTTCCACATTAGCTTGGTATCTAGCATGTGAATTCATACACAATGCCTTTCAAAACCTTAGGAAATTCAATTTATGAGTTAATTTTTAAATTAAATGACCTTTTATATTAATGTGAATTTAATTAAGTTAAATTCCTAAGTTTTTGGCATTAGAAAATTAAGTGAATTGATTAAATCCTAGTCATTATATCTAAATTGAAAATGAGATCTAATCTTAGTATTTGATGACTTTGGATAAGATCTAGGTTTTTGGGTTTACGGTTAACTCAATATAATAAAAGGTTTTCTAAGTGAGAGGATGAGACACACACATAGTGAGGAGATCTCATTTATTGGGTGAAGAAGACATTTCATCTAAGTGTGAGTGGGAAGCGTCATAGGAAGGAACAGGGAATAGTAAGGGAGATAACAACTAGATAGGCTAGCCTATCTGTTGATTATTTTTTCCTCAAATGGGCCATTATCAGAGGATGGGAGCCCAATATTAAATTTAATAAAATAAACTTAGATCTTGTTTCCCCTTTAGGTAATTTTTAGGGATGTTTACCCAAATACCTATTTCAATGTGTACGGTTTCGATTTTTATGCTTCTGCTACTATTTGGTTAATAACCTAACTATGCATTTATTTAATGAAGCGATTTTATTCAGAATAATTGTTGGGTGTTGGGTTCACATAAATTGATATGTTATGAGAGATACAGTTCTGAGGAAGCCAAATTTTCACAAAGATGTGATTTATTAGGAGCAAGAAAATTTTTGGTCTGTGGGAATTTTTTTATGCAGGATCAGTTGCCGATAGGGTAGATATAAATTAAAAAAAAATTAAAAGAGAGGAAGTTGTATGGTATTCCCATTGTATAGAGTCTTCATACACGGTATGACCCCATATATTGACTACATAGCTCAAAAAATAGATCTTTGTGGAGACTAGGAAAGAGATCCGATAGCTGGAAAGAGGTGTGATTCAACTAAGGAGAATATGTGCAGATCGTGGGTTAAGATCCATTCGGAGTAAAAATGCGAGTATTTGAATATAGGAACAATCAATTGGTGGATAGCATGTGGATCACACGTGGGCATCAAGATAGGATGTGACTATTGGATAGTCCACTGGGAGGAGGTGGCGATAAGCTACAACAAGCAGTCGTCAAGAGAATCCAACAGTTGTCGCTACAACAATAGAACCATGGCCTTTTGAGAGGGTCATAGTGTTAGCATAGATATATTTAGGTTGTGGGAGTAATCCATTGACCAAGCAAGGGATATTGGTAACATAGTATTCATCGACAGAGAGGCGACTAGAAAAGGTGTCATCGATAGTCGAGGAACATCTAGTGAGAGTTTTCGTTGGGTGAGCAACAAAAAAACTATTGTAGCCACCATCAAGAAATATAGTCATGGATATGTGGTGGATCAAGGTAGTGGGATATTCCATGCCACACAGACAGGTCATCAAGCAGCTCAGCCTCCCAAAAGAGGGTGACACAAATTCTCCACAAAGGACAAGGAAGCATTGGTCAATGGGAAGAGGTATCAACATACCCTGGGTTGCATGAAGAGGTCTGAGAAACCCTAGAAAGTGGGTATACATATCCCATAAAATTACCTGAGAAACAGGAGAAGGATGTGGGAAGCCCTGGGCAACTTCAAGAAGGGGTCCAAGCAATGAGCAACTAGTTCGAGTAGTAGGTAGCAGGAAGTGAACTGTCACAATAAATAAATAATATAATATATAGACATTAAAATAATAAATAAAAGTAAAATTATACATTAATGTAATAAAAGGCCATGACTAAAAGTCATGAATCTTCATAAAACCATAAAGGGCATATATATAGGCAGGCCCTATCCTTGTAATTTCATCATGATTTTTACAATCAATTATTATTATATATATCCTATTACGAATTAAGAGTGAGTTGTTCATTATGAAACCCTTGTGTATTTTAAATTGGTATCAGAGTTGGTCTCTCCCCCATATCACAATCATTCCCACCACCCCCACATTTTCCCCCTCACCCGCAGTCTAAAATCGCATTCTCTCCACTCCCACGCATTGACCTCTCTCCACTCCCCTTCCCATGCACCCCCCTCTCTCCAAAATCTCATGTAACCTTTCCCCTTCCCACACACTTCTTCCCACACACCCCCCTTTCTCCAAACCCTCTTGTAACCCTCCCCACTCCCCTTCCCATGCACCGCCCTCTCTCCAAATCCCCTCGTAACCCTCCCCATCATATCACAATCACTCCCCTTCCCACTTCTTCCAACTCCCCTTCCCAATATCCATCCCACTCTCACGCACCATCCCACAACATGCACACCATTCCACAGTCACGTCTCCCACATCCTGCATCCTCCCCCATTCTTCCACAGTCTATGTCCACCTCACTCCCATGCCATCCTCCTCCCACTTTCCACTCCTTTCATCATCCACCCACCATACACCTACACTCTCCACGTCTCAACTCACATGCCAACACCGTAAATTACATGCAATTATTTCCAAATAATTAAAAATGGGATAGGCCAAGAAAGATCAAAATTATAGAAAAATACTCACCCCCAAACAGAAGAAGGATGTCCGAATTAAAAACTCAAGTGGAAAAAATAGACCAAGAGTGTAAAATCATTAGAAAATCATTCGAAAAGTCAATGGAAAAAACTTATGATGAGTTACTAGAAGAAATGAGGCTAAAAAATGAAGCACTCAAACAAGAGTTGACCCATAATCTTAAAGAAACAATTTCAATGGAAGTCGGAATCGAAATACAAAAAGGCTTGAACAATCTAAAACAAGATATTAAATACAATATTTTTCAAGAACTCAGGGTTAACATACAACGCAGTTTGGGAAACTTTAAACAATAAATAAATGACAATTTGCATTAAAGTCTGGTTGTGATGACACAACATCAGGAAAAAAATCTTAATGATCTTGTAAATGCAATAAAAGTCCAAGGGAACCAACAAGCTGCCCAACCATAACCAAGTGACTCAAGCACATCGAACACATCACCCCCATCACCATTGTCGCCGCCACCTCCCTACAATTCAAATTACCAACCTATATCACAACATCAACCCTTAATAATTTATCCTCCCAAAGCCAAAAATGAACTATAAAAATACAATGGAGGAAACAACCAATGAGTGGTTTGGTTTAACCAAACTGAAGAATATTTCCATATATATAATATTACACTAGATGAAGAAAAGTTCAAATACACGTCCATGTACCTCAAAGGCGCTGCATACAATTGGTATCTATGGTGGAAAGGAATAATTCAATCATATAATTTGAATTCTTTCAAAAATGATTTGTTTTAAAATATTCGAGAGCATCTCGGAAAATGAATTTTTTTCAAAACTTTACAGATTACAACAAAAAGATAGCATAGATGAATTTACACATCAATGGAAATCTCTCACCACCCTAGTATTTGGACTATTTGATGATCAATTAGTCCAGTATTACATAGGTGGTCTCAAACCACATATCCAAGACGAGTTAAGATTACATGAGGTTACTACGGTAGAAATAGAAATATGCAAGGAAAAAGCCGTAGAAGAAAAACTTGAAGGCCAATCAAGATTTAGCAAGGTTTTATCAAGGAGTGTACCTCAGACCACAAGAAATGAAAAATACATACCACCCAATCTACTTGAATATAGAAGAAGAGTTTTAAAGTCCCAAAGAATAAAAGAAGGAAAATGTAAATGATGTGGAGAGAAATGGGACCCAAGATATAGGTGCCAGATCGAAGATAAATAAAAAAAAGTGTACACTTGTGAAGTAGAAAAAGACGATGAATCAGACTCAGCAGAATCAATAAATGAAGAAATGAAAAAAATTCAAAAATGACGCGTTGGAACTCATAGAAGACAACACACCAAGAATATCACTTTCATCCATCACAAGCATTACACAACCAAACTCTCAAATTAAAAGGACATATCAAAAATAATAATGTGACCATACTAATTGACACTGGAAGTACCCACAATTTCCTCGATATCAAGATTGCAAGGAAACTCAAATTATTTGTATATCAAGTTCCATATATGAAAGTAATGGTTGCAAATGAAAAAACAAAATTGGAAATGTTAGAAAATTTCATAAGGTGAAATTCAAAATCCATTATTTCAGTTTGGAATCAGATATCTACATCGTCCCTCTGGGAGGAGTAGATGTGGTCTTAGGAGTCCAATGGTTACAAACCTTGGGCACATATTCAGTCAATCACTTGAAACATTTCATCCAATTCAAGTGGAAAGGGAAAAGTTATAAATTATATGGTTTTCAACCTCCACAAACATAGGTTTTGTCATCACAACAAATGGAAAAAATGATCCGAAAAGGAGAAACCACATACATCATCCAATTCCAAAAAATAAAAATACAAGAATTAGAACATGACGACTCCAGAACATTAGGCATCCAAGATCTAATTCAAAAACATAAGAATGTATTTCAATACCTTCCCATGGAGTTACCACCTCAAAGAAGAATTGAACATATAATTGAAGTTAAACCAGGATCAAGCCCAGTGAAGGTTAGACCGTATAGATACCCCCATCACCACACAAAAAAGATAGAAATAAAATTCTAAGGCCTACTAAAATGTGGTGCCATCATGAAAATCAGAAGTCCATATGCAGCTCCATTAATGTTAGTTTGAAGGAAAGATGGATCTTTCAGATTATGCATAGATTACCGAGGGCTAAACAAAATAACAATTAAAAATAAATTTCCCATATCGTTCATTGATGAAATGTTGGATGAACTTCACGGACCAAGATATTTTTCAAAACTTGATTTAAGATATGGGTACTATCAGATTAGAGTCAGACTAGAAGATGGAGCCAATACTGCCTTTCAAACACATGTAGGACACTACGAATTCAAGGTGATGCCTTTTGGGATAACAAATTCCCCCGCCACTTTCCAAGAAACAATGAATGAATTATTACACCCATACTTACGGAAACATGTCTTTGTCTTCTTCAATGATATCTTAGTTTATAGTAAAATATGGGAGGACATTATGAAACATTTGGGACAAGTGTTATCTCTTCTGGAGGAAAATCAATTCGACGCCAAAATGTCAAAATGTAGATTTCGCAAGGAGGAAGTAGAGTACCTTGGTCACATCATATCCCAAAAAGGAGTCAAGGTAGACCCCAAGAAAATTAGGGAAATCAAAGAATATCCTAAACCCAAAAACATATCAAGTTAAGAGGATTTCTAGGATTGGTAGGATACTATTGAAGATTCGTCAAGAATTATGCTCATTTAACCACCCCTCTAACAAATCTCCTTAAGAAAAAATCCTTCCAATGGAATGTGGAAGCACAAAAATGTTTTGTAAACTTAAAAAAATTATGTCCACAACCCCAATATTAGAAACACTTGACTTCTCCAAACCTTTCATCATTAGGTTTTGGAATTGGAGCAATATTGATGCAAGATGGTCACCCAATAGATTTTGAGACTAGGAAATTAAATCAAACAAAATTCTTATAATCCACTTACAAAAAGGAAATTATTGTCATCATGCATGCATTAAAAAAATGGCGCCAATATATATTGGGAAGTAAGATCTTGATACACAGAAATCATAACAGTCTCCAGTACTTGTTACAACAAAAAACATTGTCAATCGAACAACAAAAGTGGATAGAGAAAATTTCCATGCTTGATATGGAAATTCTATATAAAAGAAGAAAATAAAACACCTCAGTTGATGCCCTATCATGAAAAGATGAAGAAACACTAGTTTTTGCAATATCAATAGTCATCCCAGAATGATTGGATGAAATCCGAACTAAGTATGAAAAAAACCTGGAGACTTTCTATATAATCAACAATTTAAATAAATATCCTAAGTTTGAATGGAAAAATGAAATCTTATGGTATAAAGGGAGAGTATACTTAAATACCAACTCAAGATTTAAAGCCAAGGTTCTCCAAGAATCTCATGATTTCCCAACTATAGGTCATGTAGGATTTTTCAAAACATACTATAATGAATGAAGATCATTTTTTTAGAAAGGGATGAGTGCAAATATTTGAAAATATTTAGTAGAATGTGATATATTTCAAAGGAACAAGAATTAAAATGTGTCGACCCCTGGGTTACTCCACCCGTTACACATTTCAACCAAAAATGGGAAGAAATTTCAATGGATTTCATTGAAGGACTACCCATATCCGACGGAAAAGATAAAATATTAGTAGTAGTAAACAGACTAACTAAGTATTCACACTTTATTGGAGTAAGGAAAATAGATTCATCAAAACAAACGACTCAAATATTTTGTAAAAATATTTACAAACTACATAGGTTTCCTAAGGATAATGTCAGCAATAGAGATGCCAAATTTAAATGGAATTTTTGGAGAGAATTTTGCAAACACATCAGAACCTCCCTCAATATGAGCTCAACTTACCACCCTCAAACAGATGTTCAAACATAAGTCTTCAATAAATGTTTAGAAACCTATCTTCATTTTTTTTTATCTCCGACAAACAAAATAAATGGTTTCAATGGTTGCACCTTGGTGAGTGGTGGTATAATTCCACTTATCACACATTAGATAAAATCAAACCTTTACAAGCTCTTTATGGTTATGAACCTACATCATGGAAGGATTTGGCCACCAACCACATTAAAGTTGTGTCAGTAAACTACCTTTTAGATGAAAATAAAAAATTCCTTCAGTTACTCAAAGAAAACTTAACAATTGCAAGGAACCGAATGAAGAAACAAGCAGACCAAAACCGAATAGAAAGAGAGCTCGAAGGAGACTGGGTATTTGTGAGAATTCAACCTTACAAATAGTTATCCCTTAAACAACATGGGAAGAATAAATTGGCTCCAAATTTTATGAACCATATCAAATAAATAGAAAAATCAGTCATGTAGCTTACCAGTTGGATTTACGAGATAAAATTCGTATCCATGACGTCTTTCATGTATCATGTCTAAAGAGAGTTTTGTGGAGACAACAAAAGGAAAAAACTATACTTCCTATGTTGTATGAGGAAGGAAGAATTAGTTTAGAGCCAGAAGAAATTATCTCCACCTAGGAAAAGATATTACGTTCTCGAGTAATCAAGGAATATCTGATTAAATAGAAAAATCTAATGGAAGAAGATGTTGCATGGGAATTAGAGAACTTTCGCCAGTTACATCCTTCCTTGTCATTGATTTAAGGAAAAATAAATATTTAAGGGAAGGGAAATGTCACAATAAATAAATAATATAATATATAGACATTAAAATAATAAATAAAAGTAAAATTACACATTAATGTAATAAAAGGTCATGACTAAAAGTCATGACTCTTCATAAAACCCTATAGGGAATATATATAGGTAGGCCCTATCGTTGTAATTTCATCATCATTTCTACAATAAATTATTATTATATATATCTTTTTATGAATTTAGACTGAGATATCCATTACGAAACCCTTGTGTCTTTTACATGGACAATAGGTCTGAGCAACAAAATTTGAGTTTGCAGCATATTTGTTTTTTTATTTTATTTTCAGCAAGTTGCGTAGATGGCCACATCTAGTTTGCAGTTTGTCAAAAGTTTGGATGGGGTTTCCAGCTATAGTCCTTGGAAGGATAGGATCATGTTGGTGTTGATGGAGAACTAAATTTGGGAGTTTGTAAACTCCATTGTAGCCCCACTATCAAATCCAAAATATCTAGCTATCCATAAGCTAAAGGATGTGAAAGTCAGTAGAATTATTCTAGATGGAGTGAAGGATCATTTGATCCCTCATTTATCTTGAAATACAACCGCTAGGGAAATTTCGAAGGCTATGAAGGGTTTATTTCAGTGTAAGAATAAGAATCGTAAAATTATGTTGAGAGAGAAGCCTACATAGATGAATATGATAGGATTGGACACGGTGACAACTTATCTCACCAGGATCCGACAGGTTCAAGATGAAATGGATGCAATAGGGGAAACAATGGATGATTCATATTTGGTGAGGATGATGCTCAAAGGATGCATGAAGGAGTGTATATCATTCATCAAAGGAACCATGGCACGAGAGAATATCCCTTATTGGTCAAGGTTGTGGGATGAATTCGTTTAGGAAGACCTTCAAAATGAAGAACTGAATGGATGGAAGTACAAGGATGATGATGAGACAATTTCTCTTTCCAACTAGGAAAAGAAGGGCAAGTTCAAGAATATTGTCAATGGAGAGTCTACCTCTCAAGAAGACAAGAAGAAGTACATGAGGAAATTCAATTTTTATGCATGTCACAGGTTTTGGAATTATGCAGGTCAATGTACGAACAAGCATAAGGGTGGAAATAGGATGCAATCAAAGGTAGCCATGTCACCAAAGGCTCAGGAAGATGATTTTTCCAAGAAATTTGAACATGATTTCTTACATGTTTCCTATGTTTTTTCAGGAACCATATCAGTTGGTAAATATTTACTAGATAGTGGAGCCACATGTCATATGATAGGAGAAGAAGATGTTTTTAAGATCTTCATAGAGTTGTACTTAGATGTGTATGTGGAACTTGGTGTGAGGACCAAGCATGCAGTGAATGGATCTGGGACATTTCCATTCCATATGGAGTTAGGAGCTCTGTTGAGAGTGATGGACATGTTGTGGGTTCCAAAACTCAAGAGGAGTGTTCTCTCAGTATTAGTGATTGAGAAGAAGGGATTTGGCATACTATTCTAGGATGGACAGGTGTTGATCAAACCCAAATAATTTAGCTTAGACAAAAAAATGGTTTTTAGTGTTAGAGAGATAAAATTGTATATGATAAAGGGAAATCCTATGCAAGCAATGACAAGTAGCAGAATGATAGAGGACAATGAGATGGTAGCTCCAATGGTTGAGAAACTCAAAGGGAGTCATCCTTCAGGTACATATGGGAAGGAGCATCCTTCCAAGTCTATCAAGAAGGATTCATGGTATGATATGACTATGTAGGATGTTCAAGAGAAAGGGGTTTCTAGGAGCATTATAAGAGGAAAGTATTCAAAGAAGGGTTCAAGCTAGATGGCAGGGACATAATATTTTGTTTTAAAGGGAGAAACCAATCAGGTGGCTTAGAGAGAAACCAATCATGTGGATTGGAGAGAAACCATGGTAGCAGACCCGATAGCGAAGACAATGACACCTCTAGGTGGTAGAATTACCTTCCTCACTAAGAGGGATTTTTATGTATTTAGCATCAGATAGGTACTTCCACATTGGATTGGTGTCTAGCATGTGGAAGTCTTCTGTAATGCCTCTCAGAACCTTAGGAAATTAATTTTATGAGTTAATTATTAAAGTGAATGGCATTTTAGATTAATGTGAGTTTGATTAATTTAAATGCCTAAGTTTTTTGCATTAGTAACTTAAGTGATTTGATTAAATCCTAGTCGTTAGATCTAAAGTGAAGATGAGATCTGATCTTATCATTTGATCACTTTAGAGAATATCTCGGGTTTTTCATTTAGATTTAACTCAACACAATAAAAGCCAGCCTAAGTGAGAGGATGAGGCACATACATAATGAGGATATCTCATTGTTTGGGTGAAGTTGACAATTCATCCAAGTGTGAGTAGGCAGGGTGAGAGCAAGAATCAAGGGGAAGAAAGGGACATATCAACCAACTAGGCTAGGATATTTCATAATTGTATTTTTCTCATATGGGACATTATCCGAGGACGTGAGCCCAATATTTTATTTAATAAAATTAACTCAAATCTTATTTCCCCTTCAGGTTTTTTGGAGGGGTGTTTTCCCAAATATATTTTTCAATGTATATGGTTTCAATTTTAATCCTTTCATTAATGTTTGGCTAGTTGTGCAATTATTTAATGAAGTTATTTTATTCATAATAAGTGTTGGGTGTTGGGCTCACAAAAATTAACATTATGCACATTAACTAACATAAAAACAAAAAACTTTAAGAATTTTAAGATGCTTGTAAATATTGAATCGGATCCTCACAGAAAGAACAATACCATCATTATAAAGAAGAAGGATGATGACTTTTTATGTCAAAGTAGTGGAAACAGAAAAATACTCTTAGAAAGAGACCTCTAACTTGTCAATATAAATGAGAAAAGGGGAATGGGACAAGGAAAAACATTATTTAACTTGTAGATCACAATTAATTACTTCTAACAAACCCTTGATATTCTTTAACTTAGTAATTTATTTCTCTTGTTAATATAAATGAAAAAAATGGAATGGAACAAGGAAAAAGATTACATAACCTTTACATTACAATTAATTTCTTCTAGCCAACCCTTATTATTCTTGAACTTAGTTACTTTCATATTTAAGTGTAACATCCCCATCATTACGACTACAAGCGAAGCAGAAGGTGACTTTTTTTTTTTCTAGGAAAGAAGGAAATGACTACACAGTTAACCACACCTAGACGATGAACACATGCCCACCGATCAGGTGACCGACCATTAAGACTCTTCGCAATAGCATAAGAGCAACAGGGCGCAACATGCGGGAATCAAGGACAGAGAGAAATGACTACCCATCTTGACACAATAGCCTCAAGGGCCAGGTAACTAGAACCTCAATGGCATGCCACCATACACAGGAATGCGTTGCAACCCAGGCACCATAAATGAACTTACAAGTTCAACAAAACCTGCAACAGGGTAAGACCCTAGCCAAGTTATCATCGCCTCTATCCAAAAGGGCGCACAATGATCCCCTCATCAGGAATCATGCGATTCTTAGATGATAGGTGCGATGATAACCTTGGTGCTACAACCCTATCTAGACCAAGGACTCTAGCTGAAACCAACTCGCTAGGAGCCAAGATGCTAACAAGAGGACTTCACCCACACCTTAACGTTAGCCTAGCAATTTAATTACCTCATCAATCCGAATAATTGACGACTAGGAGATAATGACCCAAAAATAGGTATATATCCTTCCATAGTAGCACAACACTTAACCCTTCAAAGGACATACAAGGAAATACATGGGTGAGTGTAGGTGCTTTAAACTATCATCAATTAGGAGTTTGCAAAGTCCAGCACAATAATAGCTTTAACCCAGTTTCTTAATCTTCCTCTGTATCCTTTAGATTTAGAGCTTGGGTTCCCTTCAGAGAATTAAGAAGACTTATTCTTAGTAAGCAATAAACATATATAAACCTTTCAAGGCCTAAAGGTTTTGCATAGGAACTCATATGTGGAACATATCTTATTAAGCAAGACCTTGCTACCCTCCCTACATCCTTTTTATTACTTCCTTACATCCCTTTTTAAAAAGACAAAATAAACACAAATAAAAGTCAAGGATGCCTTAAAATCCACTTATGGAAAAGAGAAGTTGACACCTACCAAGAGGTATGTAAGTCTTCAACACCCCACTTACATACCCATCTATGAGGAAAAAAAAAGAACAAATTCTTAATTTCTTATTAAATGTATCCATTTTATAGCATTTCGATAATTTCCAAGTGTCACTCATTAGTAAATTTTTAAAGTAAATAAGTTAAGGCTGACATATGATTTATATTAAATAAGGAAGTCATAACTTTCTTTTTACTTCCATTATACAAGATTTTCCCAGGGAGGAATTCCTTATACACTAAAGGAGTCATAGACCTTCTAAGATAGGGATTCGTGTACGAGGTTTAAATGCATTTTCACTCCAATAGATATGCTTTGTTATACAGTAATTCAAGGGAGGAATTACTGAATATAGGAAAAAACAACTAGAACTAAAAATTCACCTCTCACTTATGTGCATCAAGAAATATCTAAGAAGTCACAAATAATTAACATATGGTTATCATCAAATTTTAATGTAGGTATTAATATAATCTTGTTGTTGTTAACATTGTTGTCTAAAGGTTAGTAATTCGCTGGTATATATAATAAAAGAAACACGTGGATTACTTCAACCCTTTCTATAAAACTGATGTAATTACACTATCTACAAATAAGAACTTCCAACAGTCAAGGTCGAATTCCTTCGCCACACAAGAGGAGTAAATAACACCATAAATGATGATGGATACAAATATAAATGGTGCTGCTTTTCATAGTTTTACATCACAGTAATCCATTTCAACGGCTATGCATTCGTTAGGTAACAAAATCGCCCCAAAATACGTCTATTTTCCTGTGTCTAAGCCCAAGTTCGAACTGGGGGCCTCATGTGTGTGGAATTAGTCTAACAACCAGCTACACCACCCAAGCGGTTACATGAATGGAATAGTTGTCAGCCATCATGATTTCCATCTAAATAATACGTTGATGTCTCCATTGTCTATCATAGATTTCGCTGTCAATTTCCATTATATTATCACTGTCAAGAATAACTAACAAACCCATTAGTTTGTTGCCCCAATTGTTACTTTTCTACACTGCGTTCCACATAAATACACATAGAATTTGTTGCCCACAGTTGTATCCCAGTCACGCCCTGGATACAGTATCTCTGTCAACCCACATTAGTACAGATTGCTATCCTTGAATACCAACAATAAAATGTTGTCTATAATATAGCCATTTACTGTCTAATAAATAATGAACCTTGCCATCTATAGATATAACAAATTCGCTGTCTAAATTATAACAAATTCGCTGTCTAAGGTATGTTTCAACTAGATGTCAACAATTTCATTTTCACAGTCATACTAAATGTAGTGAAATTATGTCACTAATTATAATTCTCAGTCACCGTGCATGCATCATTTGTTTATAATAAACCAACACTGCTCACATTACTTGCAACCAAAAGCAACATAATCAATATTATCCAACAATGAAATTGCAGCTAAACGTATGCAACAAATCACAGCCACACAAGAATTAATCATTGCTAAGGAGTAAGGGATGTCCCTGGTACATGTCTATTAAATAAAGATGCAATATTTGATAAATATCAAAAAACGCTCACCCAAAATTTGACAGTCAATCAATAAAACTGTTCATGTGCAGCCAAATACAAGGGGTGGGGTAAATGTTGAATATACAGAGGGTAAGTCGCAAGAAAGTAAGATGGTGAAACAGAGAATAGATATAAAATGCAAGGAGTATTTTAGTTGTTCACGGAGAGGGAAAACCAACATTATGCAGAGGTAATCAATCACGAGAAGGTGCAAGATGATCATTCAACCAAGGACAACAACTGAGGTAGACAGTTGATAGGTTCATCCTTCGCTTCATCATCCTCGCATAGAAAAGCAGGGCGTTGAGATCCATACATCTTTCAACGCTAAGGAGATGAACGTAGATCAGGCTCTTGGCTGACTGCTCAAGCGAGGACTGATGAGCTAAGGACGAAAGACAAACAACCATTAAGGACACAATCAATCACTGCCAGGTGGTCAAGTCATGCAGGAAAATGAAGGCCATAGGAGACAACAACCATTGAGCTAGGCTAAGGAAGGATTTAGTCGTAAATTTTAAAAAGAACATCATTTTACTTTTCTATTATATAAATAGATCCAAGCATAAAACCTACAACATACACTATACAAAAAGGAAAAGAGAGTATCGTTACCTTTTCGCCCGCTCTTAGTGAAGACCGCACGCTTCATGCAACTCCCGCTCGCCGACCGTCGAGACTTCACCGATACCTCCCAACCAATGCTAGGGGTACTCTTCTTCCCCCTTAGCCCCCCGAGCTGCAAAGGGGCCACACACACTATCCAGAGATTACGTCTATCTCCCAGCACACCTCACAAGTCCGAGCTACCACTCCTCTTTGAGCTAGGTATTCCCAACTCCCACAAGTAAATCAGTCAAGTAGATATTTCTACAACGTAATGTTACACAAATAGAATATGATCATTCATTCTTCTCCTTCCTTCATTTTATAGAGTTTCGAACTTCCTTTCTTTCCTAAAATCTCATTTAATTAAATTTTTAAAAATAAATTCCTAAAAATTCCTCTCCATACAAGTGTCCGCCATCCCCTACATTCCTCCATAAATTAATTTCTTTAATTAAGTGATTATCTTTATTTCCCTCACCCACCTAGAGTTGCTACTAGAATAACCACTAGGTGTCCCCAAATTCTGTTACAGGTTTTAATAGCTTCCCTTTTATTAAATTGCTAATTCAGTTTAAAATTAGAAGCTCTTAAAAGGTAGATTCTTTACTAAGTTGACTTTTCGCTTTTTCCCTTAAGTTCCCCCTTTTCCCTTTTTATGTTACGTCTTTTCCCTAGTTTCATTTCTTTTGATTTTCCCTCTTTCCCCTTTTACTTAGAACTCAAAAAGGCAGGTGTGAAAATGAACCCCTTTTCCCTTTTCTTATTTAATTAGTATACTTTAATTTATTAAGGTAATAAAACAATTAAATCCCTTTTTAATTTTAATCCAACAAAATTTTACCCTTTTTTATGAATAAATTAAATTTCTTACTCCCTTCAAGTTACAAGATTTAACGAAGATCATAATTATTATTTAAGTTGTTTTTATTTTTATTATTTTTATTACTATTTTTTTTTTGGAAGACAAAATTTTACCACTAGCGTAATTTAGACTTAGGCCTTAAATTTCATATTGGGTGACTTTTAATTAGGGAAATTGTTTTAAAAATTACTTAACATGTTATTTGTCTTAGGGCCATCTAGGTTCATCCCTCTATCATCAACAATG